>NW_010582502.1:168163-182950 GCF_000705375.1 Tinamus guttatus | reverse complement strand
GTGGGTGCGGGCGCGGCGGGCGGGATCCGCGCGGGCTGCGCTGCGCCCGGCCCTCTGTGACCGCTGCGCGCGGGGCGCAATAAAAGCGATCCGGAAAGTGGCGAGGTCAGCGCCTCGTGTGTACAGGAGGTGCTGAATAACGTACACCTAACGGATAGGAAGGATAACAGATCTCATCAACTCTGCAAACAGCCAGACTAACTCTCTTTCACAGAACAGACTGGCTAATACAAAAATTCTTCTGACCTGCACTTGCGAAGTGGCAGCAACGCTGATTCTACTGACTCTGTTTCTACAGGTTTACTTCAGCTTCTCCAGCACAAGACTTGCTTAAAAAGGAATACATTCTTCCCCATGTGAAATACAAACCAGATGCTCTTAAAGCACTAACTTTGCTTACAGTCAAAAATATTTGGAAAAGCAGCAGCTTGTTACCGTGACCTAAAAGTTGAGATTTTGCTTTCAAAGATAAAAAAGTTCATTTGAACATTGCTAATACTTGAGCAAAATAAGCTGTCTCTAGCCGGCAGGGGAGCGAGGTGGGTCCCTGCATGGTACCTCTCCTCTGCAACAAACACTTCCCTGGGGAATTTAAAGAAAAACGGCAAAGCTTTTCACAGCCCCCAGATGCATTTTTATCACTGTCCCAAAGTTCTGTGAGACTGAAACTCAGGACCAGGCATACATGTAATGTCTGGATTTCGCCAGTCAATGCCTGGTCTGTGGACTTGTTCACTGAACAGCATCTACACTTGCTCGTGGGAGACCTCAAAGCCTGGGCATCATTACTGTTACTTGCTTGTGCACACAGGGCAGTGATGTGACTTGCACCACCTCTCTAGGCAGAACAGTAGCAGCAGATCCAGGTCTTCTGAGACCTAAATCAAGTGTCCAGGCAACATTACTGCAAATACAGAATGCCTCATGAATTTACACGTCAGCCTTGCATGTCTTCAATGTTTTTCTCTGTACAACAAGCGGGAGCAGATTTACCTAAATCATCAGCGAGGGGACTCTGTATGGCCCCCGCTGATGATCTAGGTGGCCATACCACCTAGACGTGGACAATGATGTCCTCAGTAGCTCTGAACAGTGGTGTTGCGTATCACTTTCTGTACTGCTCTTCCTACTGATTTGCTTTCTATTATAAATCCAAGAGAGCTTAGGATATTGAATTACAATTCTCCTCACCATGCATTCAAAACCAAACTAGCAATAGAGAGAAGGTGCCTTGTCTCTCCTAAAGCTTACTAAGTGGAAAAAAAAATCCACTGATGTTACAAACGTTAGTATTCTCTGCATTGAAATGCTGTATGGATACTATTCTCTTTCTAAACCATTTACTCTTTATTGCTTTTTTGTAGTGCTTCCTTATAAGAATCACAAGGCACTTAATGAACACTAAACTGACAATGAATTTTTTATAAGATGACTGTTACCAGTTAAGTAGAGATTTACTGGTAAAATATGTCTTCCTGTTTTGCCTGTGCATTTGATCGTGCTTAGTACATAACCAGTTTCATAGGTCCCTAGGTACGTAGGAAGGACCTTTTCCTTAACCATGAAAATGACTCGCCAGTGAACAGACCTACAAAAAGATGGGGAAGAATGTCAGACTGACTGTCAGTGCTCAGACACCAGCTATTCCTTCTTTTTCAAGTGTCTTTCCCATTGCACAGAAAGACAGACACAGTTCATAAACAGGCATCACAGTATTAAAATGACTTTTAGGAGGCCACTGAAAGGCAGAGGCAGCTTTAGATGTACATATAAGTCCTTATTCTGAACTGACTCTGTTCAAACTTAGTACTGAGAACTATGAGCAACAACCTGATTAAGCAAAGGTATGAGCTATGTCATAGTAGTATGCAGTAGTGAATCTACTGCAAAAACAACAAAGTGGCTGAATGATTTGCCCATAGTTATTATGAAATGTCTGTATTAGAACTGATACTCAAAGTCAGGTCCCTGGACTCTGAGACCTATATCTTAGTAGTGGCCCAAAGGTTTCTTATTCCATAATAATGCTGGGATTGGTTTTGTTTACTTCAGGTATTGGTTTGTTTCTAAAAACACCTCAAAGCTGATATTATCACTAATATCTCAGGATACATTAGTAAGAACAGCTACAGTTTAAAGAAATATGTACACAGTCTGCACATACACTGCAATTGACAATTTGAGGAGATTCATTTCCCAAAATTTAGAAATCTAAGTCATAGAGATATAAATATATATAATTAATATCCTTTAATAATGTTTATTTCTCTAAATTGATTGGAGGCCAACTCTCCAGTTTCATAACTAATTATACACCTTGTTCAAAAATTGCCTCTTTTTCTCATTTTTTTCCTAAAAATGCCATTTATGTGACCTGCTAAGATGTAAATGTGTGTGGTAGAAAGCTCTGAAGTTAGGCTAATGAATTCTACCCTTTCTTTCTACTTGACAAGTGCAGGTCTTCAAAAGCATTTAATACAAAGAAAATAGTATGGTTCTCTGTCTTCCCATAGGAAAGATACTTGAGCAAATTCACTCATACTGTAAAAATAAGTGTCATAAGAAGTATAGCTGTAATTTTGCTTTCTTATCTGTTTTGGATGGGAAATGGCTTTTGTGAGCAGTGGTAGCCAATGATGTTTTGGAATCATCACTCCCTGAAGATATATTGAGCTGACATAGGCATTAAAGCCTAAAAGCAATAATGTCCTCCCCCGTTGCTGGCATTCGAAGTTTCTGACTGTGATGAAATCCCTCTGAATGCAAACGGAGGGCAACTGCTGCCTAGCTGGCATTGCTGAGATGTCACAGCTACTGTTACAAAGGTTTCTCCCGCTTAAAGCTATGCTGCTTGGAGCCTGATGGAGCAAGAGGCCTGTGAGCAAGTGCCAGGAGCAGGACTGCCGGCCCATGGGGCGTTCAAGGGGTCTGTGTGCTCCAGGAGCTGCCCCGGGCAAGACAAGGCCCTACTCGAGACACCCACCTGAGCGGTAACTCACAAGACACTGCTTGTTTGAAGATTACCCTGCTCTTTCAAAAATGTCTGCTCTGCTGCTATAGGGAACAGCAAGAATATTAGAACAGGAAAAAGATTAGGATATGGAGGGGCAAGGGGAAATTCTCTCTTTCTCATCTCTTGCCCATTTTCTGTACACTTAGCAACATTTTGTACAGTCAGTTGCACTGCTTCATCTAAATGATAGGCAATTTATCCTTTTTTTCCTACAGAGTGGAAGAAAAGCTTTTAATTTTATATAGGAGAATGTGATGGTGAAACATTACTTGGCAGTGAGTACCTAAAGCTACTCAGGGTTTGAAGTCTCATTTTAAAGAAAATAATGGATTTTTTGAAGTATGTTTTAAGAAATGAATATAAATTTTCTATGCTCAGCCCTCAGTTTAAAGGCTCAAGACTCCCCAGGGCTTCCAGTCCTCCTACGTGACAATAGGCAGGAGACCCCTTGATACTTAGGCAAAAGAGAACAATTTCTCTCTCCAGTCTCTTCAGTTCTATGCCTAGAGCATACACTGGATGTGTACTGACATCCAGACACACAGTGATTCACAAAGGGTAGTAATGGAACGATTACAGATATTGGAGCTCAACGTTGCAAATCACAGTGCTGATGCAACAAAACAATTGTGATTTCAGGGAGAATTTTTAAACCTCCCCTGCCTGAATGTAGTTATTGCAGAAAATCATCACCATTAACCAGAGGCCGGAAGCAACAAGTATTCTATGTTGTGTGTGGAAAAGACTATGGAATGCTATTGAAAACCCTGGATGTCCAGGTAGTATTGAGTAGGGAAAAAAAGAACAATCTCTCACTCCGCAGGAAGCAGAATTTTTCATTTCCATTATGATCATTTATGCACAGAATCATTAATATGGATTATTAATTCATGTATTAATCCCATTAATCCATATAAATGGATTCGTCTTTCTAAAGGATGCACGTTCACAGCTCTATACCTTTCTGTAACTGCACTCAGATCCAGGCCCACAGAGGGAGTTGGCTTTGCCATTGCCTTCAGGTTAGGCGCCCAGCTCCCAGAGTAGAAATGGCAGTCTAGCTAAGTCACCTGAGTTTACTCAATTCTGCCTCTTCCTCTTCACTATCCCAAAAAGGATTGACTGCAGGGAAAAGCTGAACAGAAAGACAATGGAAGGGAGCAGTTCTTGAAACAGCCCACAAGTGGAAATTCAGGATTTCTTGTTGGTAAGGTACTATGCTTTAAACTGGAATACACTCTTGTAAGGTGATGACTGGATTAAGGCCCTTAAGCTTTTAGATGCAAGTATGCCTAGCTAGAAAATCTAAAACAGGTGGAAGAAGTAAAAATGTGTTAAGAATTTTGGAAAACTGAGGAGCAGGAATTAGGAAACTGAGGAATAAGTATCTAGTGTGTTTGTAAACCTGTTAACGTTAGACATACTACAGAAGTGAAATCTAACCCTTGAGTCTGCATGTCAGTATCTCCTCCCTTTATACAAAGTTAAATAATGCAGTGGGATTCTGGCCTCATGAAACATAAACCAATGGCTTTGGAGAGGAAGAGTTTTACTTAGTTTGACTCTTACAGGATAATGTACTGCGCTGCAAAGGTAAGAGGATGGAATCTGGCTTTGTGGCTAAACATTTGACTTTGTTCTGTTTTAAGTAGTAGTTTAGCTATGGAACTCCTTGTCTCAGGATAAAGTGGATGCTAAAAGTCTACACAAGTTTAAAAAGCAAGTGAATGAACCAATTAAAAATCCATTAAAAGCTTTAAAAACAAAGGTAGCACTTCTGGTGCGGGAGAATCGTGATCTCTATTCTCTGCGTGTCCATCTGCCCCTTCTTCCCCCTTTCTATTTTCTTGTCCTGTTATTATTTTGAGGCATCTGTTGTTGGATATATCAGAAAAAAGCAACACCAGGTACATCCTTAGCCTAGCCCCTGCGACTTTTCTCACATTGCAATGTTGCAGATGAAAAGTCCATTGCAGCACCAGCAGCATAAACATAGTTTTGAGTATAACTACACTTACAGCCATTTCCCTTTGGCTTAACTCCGTTTACTTCTAGAAGGTTATTCTTGATTTTCCCTAGATGCCTTTATCAAGGCATGCTTGTTTTCTTCAGAGATAACCACCAAAGAAGTCCAAGAGAAGTCTAAGGAAATGACTGATTCCATAGAAAAGGGAAGATGTTTAGAATGATTAAACTGTGGCAAACATAAGACTTATTTTTTTGGTGATCAAATTAAAGAAACCAGACATATAAGCACACTAAAAGTTAAAGAATTAATTTATTCTGCATTTCCCTTATTTTGGTCTGGTTGATTCCCAGACTGTAAAATAAGCATTTTTTTTACTGAGTAATTTAAAAAGAAATCAATACAATATATGCTTATGTCAGTGCTCACAAAATCTCACCAAGATAGTTTACTTTCCTGAGTACAAATAGTTGCAAATAAAACTTCCAAGATGCACAGATGTGATAAGTGTGTCAGTACTTCTGTAATGATTGTCACATTGGTCTTAAACCTGTGTTGACACTTCAGCATTTTACATGGCTCTAAAGAGGGGGAGGCAATAGATTAACTATTTTTTTGTAATCCTGTTGAAGGGAAATTGTATCTTCAGATTTGTTTTTAAACACTGTGTCCACTCAACCGTTTTTCCCCACTGATAAACTACTTCTGCTATGAATAACAGTTTGATATGGTTGGACCAGACAATCTTGAAGGTCTTTTCCAAATATAGTGATTTCATGATTCTATGAATAGTAGAATGTACTTTTCTCTGCATATGCTATAGATTTTTCTTTGTATTTTACCCATTCTAGACAAATAAAATCAAATCTTTTCCTCTTTTTTAAAGACAATTTCAGTCTTTTTTGCTTATGTACTAGAACAAATTTATCTTATAAACTTTGAAGGGTAGAACAAATTTATCTTATAAACTTTGACGGTTTATTGACGGTACCGTATATTGACGGTAATTTCCAAAAGATTTTTAATTTATAGGTATCTTGCACGAATCTAAACATCGATTGAGGTCTACAAAAAAGAGTCATAGAGAAGCTGTAATTTAAAAGGCCTTTAAAAATTCACCAAATAAGTGGACTGTAAAGTCATACTGCGCTAATGCAAGCCAACTGTCAGTACCCTATTGTGCTAAATGCTTTGAAAACACATGGAGATTAAAATTCTCTGAGCCAAACAATTCATGTTTGAAAGCGATGATACCCATGAGTGAATGTTCCAAGAACAGAATGCTGGGTATCTAAAAACTACTGCCAAGCAATACATTAACCGACTTGGTGCTGAGCTGTGAAGACTGGAAACACCATTTGGTGCTATGTGAGTGCATGGGGCTTGCCATTATGTTCAGAAAAGATAATATTTCTTAACCTGGATCAGGCTTTTCTGCCCCTTCTCTGTTGCAGGGAATATCTGAACTCTTTGGGGATGTTCTGTCGTAGCTAAGAAACATGAAAATTAGAAGAAACATTTACCTTGTTTTCACTCTGTCCTTTCACAGCTTTCCATGCAACGGAGCAGAATCTAAAGCCATATTCCTTTGTCCCTCTTCCTGAAAAAGGAAAGTAACTGAAAATAACTGAAATGTCTTAAGTTCAGGAAATTCAGATGTCCAAAAAAAATTGAAATATTAAATAATTCAGTCTGAAAGGGACCTCTGTAAGGCATGTAGTCCAGCTTCCTGCTCAAAGCAGGTGTAACCAGATTGGAGCACATTGGGTCTGGGTCCAGTTTTAAACATCTCCAAGGATGGATATGCCACATCCTCTCTAGGTAACCTGTTTTTATGTTCAGACATCCTCATGGTGAAAAAAGTCCCTTCTATCCACTTAAAATATTGCAAATGGGGTCTGTTGCTTTTTGCTGTATCACTGTGTACCTCCGAGAAGAGCCTGGATCGTCTTCTCTATATGCTCCTATTAGGCTGTTGAAGTAGGTCAGTATAGGTAGTTATACCAGTCTGGCACTTCAGAGAGACACCCTGGAGTGGAACCAAATAGCAGTGTAGCAGGTCTTGGCTGATTTTTGTTTTTGCTCTGTTTTCAAAAGTTGAGAGAGGCACTTCTACATTTGCATACATTTACCCCATGGAAGACCACAGAAAAAAAGAAAATGCTCTATAATCTTCAGTCTGTGCATAATGAAAATAGCTCAATTAAAAGATAGTAGGTGGCAGAAAGACAATTTAAAACACTTCAAAGTTGGTTTGGAGAGGATCTCTGGTACAGACACTGAAAGTGATAGACTAAATCTCCACCTGGAGAAGTCTGGTCTAATTTGTGCATGTGGGAAGGAGACTGCTAAGGCTGTGGGTGCTGTTGTAGTCTATTGGGTAACCCTGTGGTATTCACTAACACAAAAATTTGACATATACCAAAGGGTTCACTGCAGCAACTCAGCATCAGAAGGGATGAAAAGTGGTTTAGAGCTTCCAAAGCACCAGTTTTGTGGACTGCAAAAGATGGAATGCTATAGTCTTAGAACACTCTCTTAGGAAGGAAATCCCTTTCATTTGTTCCTCACAGCAGATTTCCATGCACAGAGACAGTAGAACTTGAAATTCCTGGTATTTCATAACCCTTCAGAATGAAGGAGTATTCCAGGTATTTTCCTTCAGAATGGAGAGAAGAAAAAAAAAGTAATATCCCAATTACCAGTCACATCTTCATTATGCATCATGAAGAAGGGAAAGTGCCTACCTGCCTGAACCCCTCCTATATCTTACAATGCACAGGCAGAGCATTTCACTGCATTAGTATCCGTTGTGGAGAAGACTGGAGCTGACACTTCTGTCAGAAGTGCTCTATTGCTGCACCAACAAGAGAATGACAACTTAGGATAAGTACAAGAAGGAAATAAGATACTCTAACCAAGTGATCTCTTCAAAGCAACCCTATTAAAAAGATACTGGACTATGACTTCTATTTTTAGTTAGGAATCATATTTAATGTTAATCTCTTCCCTTGGTCAGTTAATTCCAAACATGCTAGGCATTCATTTAAAAAACCCAGCAAACAGTTTGGTACTGAATAATGATAGTCACAATCACTTGGTGTGACAGATAAAGTTTGAACTTTTAGCTATGCAACAAATCCACATTGGCTTGGCTGTTGACTAAAATTTTAGTGTTTTTGTCAAAATCTAATAGGATCACTGAAATACTCCTACTCTTTCCTTTTCCGGGCTGTAATGACACTACTGGTAAGCATTAAGAATGATAATATGTAGGTGATCTGAAGAGGCAAGAGCATCTCTGAATATTCCTGTTAAAACTTCTATAGGATTTTTGATCTTTAGTCGCTTTGTTCAATATACCTGCCTATATTTTCTCTCCACAATTATCATGTTCTGGAAACAATGCACATGAATCTTCAAGATGTATATACTCAATATTTGCTTACATACATACACACATATACACGCATATATATTATTATTCCTTGTCAAATTGCCTTTCAAAAATTCTGAAGGTCAATCTCTTCCTTAGTGACACCTGTGAAAACTGTCCATCCTTGTTTCCTTCTTTCCCCCTAACGTTAAGGGCCACCCCAGCATATATATATTTTATAATACACATATACACGCACACACATATGTACATGTATCTATGCAATGATTTAGCCAATTCTGCTTAATAATTATTGTTTTGTATCTTCTCAGGTAGAAATCCTTGACTGGAAGACAAAGAAACAGCTATGCTTCCTAGATAAGGTAAAACAAAAATATGTTTAAAATGGTAGGTGACTAAGTACATTTTGTGTTTGCAAAAAGTTATTTCATCTCCTGAATGAAAGCCTTTCTTTGGCCTCTGCAGAGGCAGCAACCACACACACTTCTTTACACTGCCTGCAGAGTACAACCCTTTTTCAGAAAGCACTCTTGGGCAAAAAGCTCAACTTGAGCTGCTTCACTAAGGCAGAGACAGCTTTGCTGTATTCACTCACAAGCCATCATTGCTGTTGTGCTAACCCTTGATCACTGCTACGGTAGCTGTTTCTAAAACAAGAGCCACAAACTAAATCCTCCCTTTTTCCTTTAAGAAGTACTCTGAAACATCCATACCAACGCTAGATAGGTACAAGAAGGTTGTCAAATTCACCTTTCTACTTGAAGTCTGAATGGTCATCTTTCAAAATGTATCTGATACGTATGATATTCTTTGTTGCCTAGGTTGAATCAAATGCGACAATCAGGGAAATCAGATTGATGATTCATAAATCATGTGAGTATAACAGTTAACATCATAACAGAATACTGAATATATAAGTAAGATGCAATTCCAGTTTGGAATGTTTGTTTCAAAATCGTTTTTATCATACTTCTTTTCTTTTTCCTGCTGTGTAATTTCTGACAGTTTCTGACAATTTCTCACATTCCATCATAATATAAATAATCTTAAAAATTTTCAAATAAATTATTTTCTTATTGTGTTGCATTCATTATAATAGTTAAATCTAAAAACAAGTATCGTAAATCACACAATTCTATATGGTCTTGCAGATCCTCAGTGGTATCCGGCAAGGCAGTCGATAAGGCTGGATCCAAGTAAGTACTCAGGAAGACTAGCTGTGGGCAGTGGGCTGGCATAAAAAGTGCACTTTGCACAGGTATTAGGGTTTAAGAATAAGTTTCCAGCTATGCTGATTAGCCCTGTGAAGACCGAAGAAAATCCAGAACAAATTTAATTCTTTGAAAGTATTGGACCGAGTTCCCCCAAGGTATCTGGTGCTTGGCAATTAACTCAGGGGCTTGGACATTGTTCTAATGCACTTGGCAACTACTGAGCATCTCTGCTTCGAAGTCAAGCAGCTCAAAATTTAGGTCCAATTTTTCCCCAGCTGCACTGAAATGATGCCCACAGTGATGCTTAGCTGGGAGTACTAAGATGGGCTATGAGTTATAGCTGTCAGTTCACATAATCCTCTGCTCTCAGGCAGGAATTACAGTTCTTCTGGAGTAAGCTGATGCTAAATACATTACCATGGATATAGGATTTGCTGACATAGCTGGTGCCAGCTGGCTAACTTGATTAATTTGGATATAGGTATTGCTAACAGAAGTCTCTTAGTACACTGACTTGGTGCACAAAAAAAAAGTCAAATTGCAAAAGAGTCTTAACATGTTAACATTCAGTATGAAGTATAGCATTGTATTTGTTTTTGCTTCTACTTAACATAATTTATATATTCCCATAAAATTGTGCTAATTGAAATTAATTCATTGTGTAGAACCTGTACATGGAAAATAGGAGCATGAGTATCCTATTTCCTTCCACAAATATCTACTTTGTCAGACACCCTCAAAGGATTTGTGTTGTGAGACTTGCTATAAAAAATGCTGGCCTCCTGACAATTCCCCAAAATTCTAGAGTTTAAAGTTTGAACACCACCTCAAGCAGCTTAAAGCTGGTATGCATCTTGTAGATCAAATTCCTAACATGGGAAGTTCAACTTAAAGAAAGCGTCTGACAATACCCAGAATATACAAGATGTTACAAAGCAGGGAGATAAAGAGTCTCGTCTCTGTCTTACCTCCTTTCCCCAGGAGCAGGCCAAAGTCCTGTGGAATAACCCCATACTTAGTTGCTTAGAAAGAAATGAGGAAATAAAAAGCTCTTTAAGAAGGTCTTCCAATCTCAGCTTATGCCATCTTTGGTGTGTCTGGTGATAAGCAAGGAGAAGCGAGCAGAGAAGGAGGTTCAGCTGTGAAGTGCACTGCATGGCAGTTGCCCATCAGCAACTTTTGCTGTATCCATGAAGAAGCGAGTCTAGCAGGCTGGGCTGGCAGATAGGATTGAGAATTCTCCTCACTGTTTAGATGTGAGTAAGAAGACTTATATGTGATTACTAAGATAAATCAAAGTTAAATACAAGCATTTTTAGTTCATTATTGAGATTCCAATGAACCTGTGTCAGGTCAAAGAGTCTCACAGATTGGTTAAAGCACAATATAAGGCTAAGATGCTACCGAAGTTGACTTTAATTTCACTGAGATGTAACTACTTCTTTCCTTCTTAGAAGGAAAGTCCCTGAGAGATGAGGAAATCCTGCAGCACCTCCCTGTTGGCACAACTGCTACCTTATATTTTAAAGATTTAGGGCCACAGATAGGATGGACTACGGTGAGCTATGATACAAGTCCAAGGCATTTTAAGGGGTATTTCTCCATTATTAATCAATACATCACGTTCTGTCCCTCTCCAATATTTCTGCATGATGACTGCTCTAAAAGTGGATGCAGGCAATGAATCCTCATCACTTCAGTTCATTTAACCAGAGAAACCAGTAGCAGAATATTTTGAATGCCTAGTCCCCTGGAGAGCAGCAGTGAATTTGCTGCAGGGTAGCCTGGCTCTACTGAACTAAGCTGCCGCGTCTCTCACAGATTGAGATGTCTAATGCAGAACCATTGGCAACTAGGTGTCTAACTGTCCTTGAGGATCTGGTTCAGAGGATTTATATAACTTCTCCTCTCAAAGATCAGGATTGTACTCACATGAGTTTTCCTGCAGAGGCATGTGAGGTTTTCCATTTCTGCAATTCAACTAACTTTAAGAGGAAAATGCATGGAAGTTAAATCAGCTGTCTGTGTGTGGCTCTGCCCCAGGATGCTAATGGCAGGCTTCTGACAGCTGATCATTTCTGCAGTATTAGCAGTCGTCCAAGAAGGCTGCACACATTTAGTCCCCCAATTCACAGACTCACTCCATCAGAGCTCACTCAGCAGGTGAAACAGCACTGCTGTTTATGCACAGAGGTGACCTTGCAAGGTCTTCTGAGTCTCCACAACGCACATGCTATCTGCTAGTCCCAATTAAACAGCACAGCACAAAGCAAAAGGCATCCACTAAATTAAAGGCACATGTAGCAATTTCTGGCTATGCAACATTAAATAATATCTTCTGTGTTAATGACAAATAGCAAAAGCAATACTGATAAAAGGTAAAATAAAAAAATATTGTTCTATTAGACTAAATCCCTGATCATTACTTTGGATATTCTGCTGATAAAACAGGCAGCTGCTAAATCACAATCTTAAAACGAGGAAATAATTATGCAGACAATGCAGATTCGAGGTGCACATGCATTAACATACACCAAAATATCACAGAGTACCACCAGTCAACCTGGACCATTTCATTATTCTTCATTTACACTCTGCTCTCCCTGTCCTTTAAGCTACTTCGTGTAAGCTAAGAAATACTTCAGTTTTATGAAATAAAAAGACAAACTTCTCATCTACAATCAAATCATACCTTTGCCAGAAAAAATGCAGGTTCTATTACAAAAATGGATGATAATACAACTGTTCTGAGTGTGAAAGTAGCTCTAAACACATTAGAGATCAGTGAAACTTTTTCTTTGACAGAAATGCACAAAACTTCCCTTTTTTCTACATAACTGAGGTATTGACCTACCTTACACAGTTATAGAAGAAGAAAGTGAAATTATTAAACCTTGGTTCAAAGTCAACCTCAATTTAAAGTGATATTCCTAAGAAATTCATTTGAAATAAAATTAAGCTAGATAGTAGCTTATTTTGATTTACTTTCTTTCTTGTTCTTTTTTAAACAAGAGATTATTTGAATACAGAATGACTTGGCTGTTTCCTGTGATAAAATGATTCCAGCTCTGTATAAATGCACAGCATATACATGTTATCATGTGTGTATGTGCTATGTTAACTGTTCATACAAATCATGTCATATGTCATACACAAAACATTTTTCCCATTTAAACAAAATTCATTCATTTGAAAAAAAATCCCTCTTTTTTCAAGACAAATTCCTCATCAAGTTTCTTTTTGAGGGCATGAGCAGGGCAGTTGTGTAAATGTAACATGCATGTACATTTATCATGAGCTTTGGGTTGCCACGATAACATGTTCTTACCCATATTGTGTCAGCTGCACTGACTATGGCTGTAGTTTTGTGCAATTTGCAAATGCATTGCAAATGATTTAAATGCATGTCTACAAGTTTCATGTCCTGTTCCCAAACCTGCTACTCTCCCCTTGCCTCTCTAAGTGCCTCTCTAGTGGGTCAGTGGAGGTGTTTATCCCACTGCATTACCTATTATGAAGAAACCAAAGCACAAGTACCATCTGATTCAGCTGTCTAATTATTCTCTCTCTTTTTGCAGGTATTTTTGATAGAATATACAGGTCCATTGTTCATCTATTTTCTGTTTTATTTCCGCATGCCTTTTGTCTATGGCCTGGATGAGAGGTTTACATCAAGCCCACATGCAGTAGTTAAGTAAGTCCATCTGCAGGCCTTGAGCAGTATTTCTTGTTAGTGATGCTGTTTTATTCCAAATGTCTTGCCACACTTGTTTCTGTAAGCATTCTTAAATGCTTTTGTCTTGCTGTTTTTAGCTTGGCATGTATCTGCCATTCTTTCCACTACATGAAAAGGTTGATTGAAACAATATTTGTTCATCGGTTCTCCCATGGGACTATGCCACTGAGGAATATTGTGAAGGTAAATTGTGACCGAATCTATCCATAGCCCCCTTATATATATTCAGCCTAGCCACCCTATGCACTGCTGCTGCAGTACAGGTTTGTTGGTGTGGCTTTCGTAGTAATGCACAGAAAACTTCCCCATAAATCACTAGTTCTTTCAAAATATTTCTTATTGTATAACCACATGTTGTCATACTATTACTTACATTACAATTTTCTCATTGCTTTCAGAATTTCATACCTTCAGCATTCCCTTTTATGCACTCCCCAGTAGCTTCCTGGGTACGAAGGGTTTAGCAACAATCTATCTCAACTATTCAGGTAGTAGAGAAAAATACATTGCTGAAAAATCTGCTTTTTATAGCAGTTATTTTACACCTTGTTCCCTCCAACACTATCTTTACCATTTAGCAACTGTAAATTTAGCTTTAATTGTTCCAGCACAAAGCAGCTTGGCTATTCTGTATTTTCTTCTTGTGGCTTGGACACACACCCCAACGTTGGCAGTGCTGCTGCAGTGGAGGGTGGGTGTTAGGCTGCAAACCTCCTATTGCCTAGATGTCTGCAAGGCAGTGCAGTAGACTGTGTAGTGATTCATGAACTTATTATTTAAGAATGTTCACAGCAGAACACATTGTTATTCAAAATATGTTTTATGCTCTGGAAGAGAGCAGATTATTATCTATAGCTAGAAAAGTACATACTAAGATATCAGTAAATGGGTATTCAATACCTTTTATTTACTCTGTCCCTTGGAATTTACACTGTGGCAGTGATACTTCCAGCAGCTGAAGCTCTGCATTGTGGCTAACTCGTTACAGTTGTGCAGCAGCTCTGTAATTCTGGCAACAGCTTCATGTTTCTGAATGGAAGGAGGGTCTAGAGCTAAGCAGTAACCTTAAAAAAATTCCCCCCACCAACTTACTGTCAGCGTTTTCTGAAGCAGAGGGATGCGTGGGTTCTGAAAAGGCTAGTAGCTCCCTTCAGGGTTTGCTCTTGACACAACAGTAACTAATGCATGCTGAGCAGCAGATCTGTGAAGTTAGAAAATCTTTACTTTGAAAAAAAAATCTGTACAGTGCAATAAATCCTCATTTATCCCTGCCATCTCTGACAACTGTTCCCTTCAAACCATTCAAACTGTAGTTGCTAAAACTGTCAATTTTGCCAGACATTCTGAACACTTCTACTTTCTGCCTTCTCAAGTTCATGTTATTGGCTTTCATCTGTGAAGTTGTTCATAGTTCTTCCTCTTCCTGCTTAGCAGTTTTATGATTACACTGACTTTAATGGT
>NW_010582502.1:140800-155700 GCF_000705375.1 Tinamus guttatus | reverse complement strand
TTCAAAATCATGCTTTTATCTAGATGAATAAAAAAACCAAACCATTTTCATCACAGAGTGTGATCACTGGGAGCAGACAGGAAAGACACGCAAGGCTAACATTGTCTGCTAGTAGTAGCAGTGAAGTACAAATAGATGCTGTTCAAATAATGGCAATAGACAGAGTCAGACCCCAACCACACCTAGAAAACCAAGATATACAACTGAAACTAAACAGACATAGGCAAATACCGTATAGCAATGTATTCACTTATGCATCATGCCAACACAAGGGACTAGAAACAGAAACATGTTCCAATGTTCAGATAAAAATACCCTGCTGGATGGGGTATTTTATGTTTGGGAGCTCTTAGCATTCCCCTTATACAATTGCAAGATCAGTTTTGATTGCATTGTCCCACCTTTAGCATTACTATAACTTAGAATTTTCTTCAATACTAACAGCGCTACAAGTGTATTAACTGTGGGATCTCTCAGTGACACAAAACTTTAAGGGAAATCATAGTCATTGAGGCTGTGAAGTGGGCACTCCTACCCTGGTAAATGGACTTTTTTTTTTGAGGCACATACCTGTTGCCAGCCACTACTGCATCTCCAGATGTCACATCAGTATCCCCAGTGAGCATTTTGAATGTTGTTGTTTTGCCAGCACCATTCACTCCCAGAAGACCAAAGCACTAAGTTAGAAAATTTATCACATTTTTCAGTATTTCCAACTTGTAAATCAACAAGGGCATGAAATCTGTTTTGATCCATGGAGTGTGTTCTAGCGCCATTGAACAACCTACCTCTCCAGGACGGACGCCAACACAAAGTCTGTCCACTGCTGGCTTGTTCCTACCTGCATAAACCTAAAATGACAGAGGAAAAAAAAATCCTACTGTGGAACATCTGCAACAGAGAAATCTTTCTGATTTTTTTTTTTTTTTAAGTTTAATACAACTGGAATGCAGCAAACTCAGAACCAAGGCAAGAATAAAAGATAGCTAAATAATTTTTTTAAAAGAAAGAGTAAGCATTCCACAGAGCCAAATATTTACCTACAATATGTAATTTGTAATGATCCCTAAAAATGCCAGGTTTTCTTTGTCCAGTCTTTTACTTCATCATTTTAACACTAGGAGACAGACTTTACATTTCTCTGGGGCAAAGTATGTGTGATATATCAAAGTGGAATGATACTGAGTGGAATGATACTCCAGTTCTCAGTTTATGAGGTTCCAGCAATGTATGCAATCTTTGGATTTTTGTAGCTCAGACTGCATGCATTCTGAAAGCATCAGATGCTTCAGTTCAAAAAGGATGACTAGTGTAAATGGACACTCAATAGCTGGATGATGTGAGCTTAAAAAATAAAAAGTTTAGCAAGGATGTCAACGAGGGTGTAAGTGGCCAAATATGAGACCAAATTCTGATTTTCAAAAAACAATGTTATTTTCCAAGGTGCAAGGATGATTTTGAAAAAATACAATATGCAGCTTTTTAAAAAAGTTACTTATTTCCTCATTCTTGAAATAGTACCTTGGTCAGTTCTTGCAATTGTAAGATATCTGTTTTGTTCCCTCCACTCATAATTCTTTTTCTTTCTTCTGCAACATCCTCATCTTCACCAATAATAGGTGAATTAGTAGTCCAAGCAAACCTGCGGGGGGGGGAGGGAGGGAGAAGAAGAGAGAGAGAGAGAAAAAACCAGAGACTGGCTGCAGACCAATGAGTGACCCTGAGTGCAGTTACAGTAAGAGAGTGCAAAACAGCAAAACAATGGCTACCCAATTCCCCAAAATGTTACAGGTGGAAGCAGTGGGAGTGAAACTTCACAATGTGGCATTGGCTTGAGCACTCCTGCACTTCAGAGAATCCCTGAAATTTGGGGAGCTAAGCTCTAAGTACAAAAAGGGGAAGAAACCACTGTTCAAGAGGGTACGCCTCCTCTTTGGTCACTGATAGGGCATAAGCTGCTGCTTGGCCACAGCTTTGGCTCTTTGGCAGCTCTTCAGTAACTAGTGAATTGATACCCTTCTACAAATCTTTTCAGAAGACTCCCCTGTTAGACAATATTTTCAGAAGAGTATCAATTCATACCCCTGTCGGCAAACTCCAGCAGGAGTGAATGACCCACCCACCCCCAGAGAGCAGTTCCTTTCATTGAGATGGGCACACTGCAAAGCAAACAGGACACTTGCATGGTGCACCTCATGCCAGCATTAGGACACTCCAAACTTTCCAAGTGGTTTTAAAATCTCACTACTCAGTTTTCTTGATCCAAAAAGTTTACACTGAAATTTTAAATCAAGAAAACTAATTTCTTTAGTAAATTATACAAACATAAATTAATAATAAGCTTAAATACTGTTAAAACAATGAAGATAGACACTTGTGCACATGTTGCAATGCTTTCTTAAACCAGGATATCTGTGAAGTAAGATGAAATCAGCTAAGTAAGGGGATGAAGCTACTACAGAGAAAAAGAAAGCAAAAGGAACAGACAGAATAACAAAGACATTCATTCTGCTACTAAAGAAACATAAAAGCTTTTAGACATACCATCCTGTGGAGAACAAATGGTGCTGCAAAAGCAGATTCAGAATGAAGTATGCAATCCCTTGAACAGCCATGGCAACCAGATTCTTTCCAACAAAGTCCCACTGAAAGGGATTGGAGACATGTTCTTCACCTTTGGAGAGAAAGCAAAACAAAAAACAAAAAAACAAAAAAACCCCACTGCTCTTCAGAACCAAAGATACAAGCATAACAGTTTAGGATGAAAAAATCTGTACTTTATTTCACCAGATACTTTCATTTGATCAGGCAATCCCTGACATTTTCCAGTAAAGACTGTAAAGATTTCTTAAGGAAATGTAACACAAGCTCAGCTTAGCTCTCTAAGTGTTGATGCATGGGCACAAAAATGAGTATTAGCTCTCATAATAAACAGGTATTTATAGATAAAATGAAGAAATTTGCATGGATTATGTGAAAAACATACCTCTTCTGGAAAAAATAAAAAGTTTCTGTATCACTACTCTTTAATATGCTAAGACCAAAAGCAGCCACTTCCACATCCCAAGAGGATGCATTTAAAGAACAGCCCCTTTAAACATTAGCATGAAACGTAATGAAGAAATATATCCCAACTGTGATGATCTAAGGACTTTAGGACAAGTGATGAACACGGACCAGAGTCTGGCACTGAACAAAAGGTTTCTTTCCCAGTACAGAATATTGATCAAGCTCTGGAGCTCTGGTACTTTATCAGAAGCTGCAAAACTCTTCCTAATGGGTTGAATTTTTATTCACACTCTTCCTCACCCATCTGATGGGGAGAAAAGAGGGAATTTCAGAAAAGGCTACTTATTTTTCAAATCACTTCCAACCATTTCGTCCAAGGTCAGGACATGTAACACTAATATCTCTTGTTGCTTATTGACTTTTACTTACCAAACCTGGCATAAACTTCACTCACAGCTTGGTTCATGGTCAAGTCAATGAGTCCACGGCCCAGGCAAAAATGGGGGAAGACAATCAGCACATTTTTCAAAGTTTTATTAAATTTCAGCAAGGACTATAAGAAATAGAAACAACATAATAAAGCAACTGAAACCAGACATCTATAAGAACATAAAGCAAAATGAATGTAAAGTTCTCTGTCATGTTGGAGAGACTGGATGTTTTTTATTCTCACAACAAAAACAACAGAGTGATTATCAAGCTACACCCAAAGAATCTGCAACCTAGAACTCTGAACAGGACAATGCTGACATACCTTGCATCGAACCAGCTATCTGTTAAAAACTATCAATAAAGAGAGAAATTTATCTTCAAAGTAAAATATTTCTCTATGTAGCAGAGACAATGTTATTCTAACGTCACCTATTATAAACAGGAACAAGGAGCAACAACAAGAACAAAGTGCTACTTAATCCATTGTAATATTTTTATTTATGGCTGGAACAGTTCCATAATCAGGACTGCCATAATCTTTAAAAGTACCTATCTCAGGATATAATTACATAGTAGATTTTGGTGCAATGTGAAGATATCCAAAATAACATAAGTACCAGTAGCAGTCTGCTGCACAAACACTGAACCCAGAGAAAGGCAATTTTCCCTCTGCAGATGTGGTGCCTAGACCAGCTTGTGGAAAAAAGCGTAAAGTATCCCCTCAGTCCAGGTGGGAAAGACGATGAAATTTTGTTCACAGAGATGAAAATCTTAATATAACCCAAGACATCAAATTTCCTGAGATTCACTTCTTCTCTGGGTTATTCTGCTTATTTGACCCTGAGACACTCAGTAAGTTTCCCATCCACTTATTTAGTGACAAAAAAATTATGAGATAGAGGAAGCAGTTTATCTCTGGAGATTATGGTACTTGGACACTCTTTGCAAAGCTCTTTTAAACAAGGTTCCACAAAAACGTCACTTACTGGGTTATTTTCAAACAACTCCAGGATGAATGTAATAGCACTGCTGTTGATCCCCACGAATAGATTAATACAAGACAATGCAACATAAGCAGTGCTAGGGACACTGAAGAAAGCAGCAGCAGGGTACATCATGGGAATTACTGCCCACCTGCACACAAAAGAGAAATATTCTGATAATGGCTTCTTAGCACTCATGTTAGTTTGCCTAACAAAAGACAAGGTGCCTTCTTCTCAAGTGTAACGAAATGCCATAATAATGGCATAATCAGAGACGCCAATCCAATATTTTTCCCAGTTACTCAATAAAAGAAATCTTCTTCCTAGTCTTGTTTGTTATTCAAGCGTAAGACAACGGAAACTAATGAGGCTGAGAAAAGACTGCCAAGGTAAGTATTATCCCAGATACCCTTGTGCATCCCACTGGACTTCATGTCTGAAGGGAGAAGCAAGCGAAGTCTGACTGAGCCAATATTATGTACTGCTTTTCAGATAATGCTCAGCCTTTCGAACTGTTGAAAGAAATCAGAAATGTCATACATTCTGATATATTGAAAGAAATCAGAAATGTCATACATTCTGATATATTGAAAGAAATCAGAAATGTCATAGATTCTGATATTTGCTCATAGCTCCATTATGTTTTACTGATTTGAAACTCCCTGTGTCATGATTTTTTGGACAAAGAAATAAACTTACAATGCTTAGCCACAGACAGTCTGACTAAGGAGAATTCAGTAACAGCAGCCTGCATTGCCTCATGGTGCAATTAAAGCACCATTACAAAAAAAATCTTAAATTTCCCATTGTGACTAGAGGTGGAAGCAAGAACTAAGATATGATTCTGTGAATCTATCTTGCTTTCTGCTTTGTATTTTGAATACCTAATTGTGAAATCATTGACGTTACTGCCATGTGACTATAACTCTTTTACTTAAAAAAAAACTTGAAAAATGTTTTAAAATAAGACATTTTAAGTGTTCATCTACATGCCCAAAAATTATTCTATTTTTAAACAATATACATGGCCTTCACCACAGACATTTTAAGACAATACTATTGCACTTAAAGATGTAATGAAATAGTGAAATTCTGATATAAATTCTTATCATGAAGCATTTTACAGAAATTAAATGCTAACTTGTATTTCCTTACAATCCTCATTTCAAAGAACAGGAAAACTACTGCCAATTAAAGGCAGTCTGTTTGGAAAAGATCTGTGCCCTCTTACACTTAATCTGTGATATATAAAGGACGATGTGAAAAGATTCATTTATTTTTTAACTCCAGAAATAAATCTGGCTAATCTGTTTTCCCCAGATTACACTAGCTGCAGAGCTAGTAGGACTATGATTTTATAGGTAAAAAACATATGATCACTAAACACTAAAAGACAATGTGAATGTCAGTCACCCCTATAAACTGATTTTTCTGCTGTGACTTTGCCAGCACAAATAAAAAGACATATATTTGAAGGCGACGACATATATTCAAAGAAGACTCAGCAGCCTTTAATGCTTAGGTTAAAACCTAAAAAAAAAAAAAAAAAAAAAAAAAAAGGCCTTACAGGCACTGGCTGTCAAAGAGGTAAATAAACAACTATTCATATTCTATACAATGCACACATTGGAAAGCATCAAAATAAGAATATGTTTTCTTGTAAAGATTACACTCAGTGCTGAAAACTTCTGTAAGGTAGGGATAAAAAAATCCCCTCCTTACAGCATGTGGCTAGCCAGAGCACCCCAGAACAGTGACGGAACCCAGTTCTAACCTGTATTGCACTCATTCAGTTTTACTCGTTAAAGCTAGATTTCGCTAACTACTAAGCTCAACTCCAGGAAATCTTTCCAGTGTAAAATATAGGGCCCCACATGGAGAAACGACCTTGAAGACTTACCCATACAGAAGCAGCAAGGCAACAAGCACAGGGAGATTAGTTGGAGAAGTGTATGCTTTCTTGTTGAATCCAACGAATATACCCACAACCATTCCAGCACTTACTGCATAATTCACCTGGCACACCACAGGGAAAAGATCAGTGTGTGAGACCTGAGGAGGTCTGGAAACCTATCCAGAGCCTACATGCTGTTCCAAAAAGATTTTCAAACTGATGAAGCACTGGAATTTATGAGCTAAACTGGTAGATCGTTCTCTTGGAACGACACAACTGACCTAAACAAATACATCTATTGCAGTGTAGGTACCCTATTTTGTCTGGCCTCCAGCTGGTGCTCCAATAGATTGTGTGTCTCTCATTTAGATGTCTTGAATATCTTGAAATACACTAAAGTGCTTCCAAAGGGCAAGCATGACTATCTTTTGGCAAGTGAGCTTTCACCTGCTATTGTTATTTGTATTTTATTATACATCAGTGGTAGGGAGTGGAAATCTATATGATTACAGCACTTCCACCTTCATTAGCTGAATAATGACCTGTGCACCTGATTTACATTCCACATTTTCAATTTTTAAGAGAAGTCAGATCCTTAGCACAGTCTCTAAGAAACACTTCAGAGAACAAATGTTTGGCAATGCTCAAAATTACCCTCACTCAATTCTCCCACCAGCCACCAGGTAATCTGAAACTAGGAACAACTGCAAGCTATGAAATCAGGCCAGCAGGTACTCACTATGTCCCACATGAAGTTAGTTAACCAATATACAGCAGGGCTCACTCCACTGACAAACTGAAGGTGTTTGGCTTTTGTCACACGTTCTTGGATCAGGTACAAAACAAAACTGGCAGGGATAAAGGACATGGCAAAAATCACGCAGATGGCAACAACAGCATCCACTGAAGTGGTCAGCCTGCATTGGAACAGAAGAAGGGGCTGTAAGCAAGGGAATGGAAGCAACTTCACAATATGTTAAGATTTGGAAAAGCTGGAAGAAATTTTAAGATCTAGAAATAGTAAAGATTATTTTGAAAGTAGAAGCTTTTTCCATTTCTATAATGTGCTGATATATTTTCTCATGTTGTATTTGGGACACCAGCTAACAAATATGAATGTTGATGGCTCCATTCCCTGATTTTTTAATTATAGCCATTCTCAGAAACAATTCAGCTTCTCTGTATAGCAGGGTTTGACAGCCTTTTATGGCTGCTGCTTTCCTTCTCAAATTATGTATTAAGGCACAATGATAGAAGTGCTCTGGGAGCTGGGAGGAAAGGTATTGAGAGAGGCAAGACACAAGAAGCAAGGTGAGAAGCAAATCTTGCCCCTGTACTAAGAAAGATTTCAGCTCTTCTGATTTGTGAACTGAGCAGGAGACATGAGTGAGGAGTCATGTTATCTCATGGGTGTCTTTTTCAAGAAATGATGCCTCCCAAGGTTCTGTAACAGAGCAACCCTACTGCATGCCTGCGTATTGTCCTTGGCATCCAAGCCAGAGCTTGTTGGTTTCTGCCTATCTCTAGTCACTTAAGGACAATCTCTGATGCCTTTCCTAATTCTGATCTCTATGTTACTTCCTAAGAGGACCTACCAGCTTCAGAGCACGAAAGATGACTTCAGAACCTGGTTTTAGTGCTGTGGAATCAACACAAATATGTAATCAGGTGTAACCACCACAGCCATGACTCATACGTGGAATGGGAGTGAATTTCTATGGGAATACAATGAGATGGGAAAAAAAGGGGGGGATTTTGCATCTAATCCCTGATAAGAATAAAAACTTTAGGAAAGACCTTCCATATTCTGTGAACTGAACTATATCCACTCAAGAGTGTGGGTACACTGGAGGTGGCAAGCTGTCAAGAGAGGAAGGGCAGAAGCTAGTGGCAGGACACGAGCACACTTACACAGTGACTTCAGAGAGCTGCTCCTTAGTGAGGTTCAGAGGATGGTTTATAGCAGTGATTCCATATTCCTGAGGGGACTGGCCTGTTCGCAAGTTAGCTCGAAGGATTCCATTATTGGCTATGTTAAGGAAACTAACCATAGCATGCCAGCCTTTATTGTTAAACCACACCTAAAACAGCCAGAAAGCACAAAGCCATTTAGGAAACTTGAAATAACCCCAGGCTGAGGAGAAAACATGACTGTCTTTTATGTGGGTATTTGGGGGGTACTGTCAGCAGGGAAGAGCCCAGGCCCACAATTCCCTATCTCCTAGGTATAAGTCCAGCAGGAGGAGCTCGCATACTGTGTTTTTAAAGATTCATCAACCAACAAGGTTCAAAAAGCAGTCTCCTAAAGGACTTTGTAGAAGAAGGATATGTTAACATTTACCAAGGTATGTACTTCTCAAAAGAACGTGGTTTAAGAAATCCTATTATTAGAAATAATTCAGCATTTAACAGTGTTCCATAGTACTCATAATAAATATTACAGGTCTTCTTGCATCTGATAATGTCACTAACAGTATTCTCACAAATTGAAAACCTCAAGAAAGACGGAGTTAGCAGACTACTTTCAGCAAATACCTTAATATTATCTTCAGTTTCCATGTATTTAATGAAATTAGAAATTTCTTTAAAAGCAGCCAGTGAAGTTTCTCCCTAAAACAAAAGAGAAAAGGCTAAAGATCATCTCTCTAGGAGATTCTGGTCCTGAAAGGTTTTAGCTTCATAAATTCTTTGATAAAGAGCCAAAAAGATTCTTGCTTACTCCTGTCACATTCATCATTCGGCCAAGATCGCTTAAAAAATTGGTAACTTGATCTCCAGACACATGAAGGACCGGGAGCTTTCCTCCTATAGAAATTCCTCCATATCTAACAAAGAGAACAGTATCATCAGTCTGCCATATCATAGACCCAAAGCTCTGTACATTGATGGAGAGACTAAAAGCCCCTCCTTTAATACAAGTTTGATTTATACAAATGATGTAATTCATGTATACCATTCTTCATTCTTTTTCTAATAAATTGTATTAGGTCTTCATCATGTTTAATAATAATAAAAATCATACTGGTTTCCAAAGGATTAATGTTAGGAAGCTGAGAAAATTAAGCAGATAGAATATGTAGAGAAAAGTCATTGGCATACAGTAAATCTTTACATTACAATAATAGACAGTCTTGTCTGGCTGTGGATCTTCTCCCTTTTCTTAGGCATTACAATATGACTGTTTGGATAACTACTTGATTTTCTATTGCTTTTTAAAGACTCATCTATACCTGAAGGAAGCCAGCCCTCCTGCTGCCACCTTTAAAGTGAATTCCTCTGGTGAAAAAATGTAAATAACCAAGCTAGTCAGTCATATTTCTCAGCTTGGTATCTGCACTGCAGACATGAGTGTTAGCTGATGCCTCTCTATAAGTATAGAGCCCTGGCGAAATCATTTTAAAGCTACTGTAGACTTTTAGAGTGGGGATGAGAAGTTTGTTGTTATCTGGGTTACATCTTCCCCTTCTTTTGTTGGAAGGTTCATGTGTTTCTGTATTGCTTTAGACAGAGCCACAGCATTGCATTGTAGTGCCCTATTGCACTGTAACTCTCCACCTCCCAGATCCCATTAGTAAGACTCTTGCAGATAACAAAGCAGTGATAGATCCATTGTGTGCCTCTGGCCTTCACCCTTGCAGGGATAGCCCAAACAAATACAACCCCTTGTCTTCTTTGTAAAGCTCTTACTGACTCCCAACCCATTTCACACTATAGCCATCTCTTTGTATGTTCTGTGCTATCTGGTGCTACTACTCTATCCATTCAGAGAAACACTGTGAGGCTCCATGGTTAAACAGAATTTCATTGTTTCATTATTTACCACCATAATCTATGAATTGGTTTCTTACCTTTGCTCATTGACCCAGTATTTACTCTTCAAGCTGAAACAGACAAAGAGAATCCGGTATCATGCACTAAACCAAAGTCAATGGTACTGTCTTTGATGGAAATTAAAGGTGAATTCCTGTGCCTTGCAGAGTTTGAGTTTCCCTAAGCAGCTTGAAGTGTTTTTATATACATATTCTTTGTGCTGATGCTTGGAGCTGTGGATCTGCCAGGACTTGTGGTATACTCTGAAGTGTGTGTTTTTCTTTTTTTTTTTTTTCTCTCTCTCTCTCTTTTTTTTTTTTCCATTTTTCACTTTTTTATTTTCTGACATGATCCACAATCAGCTCATATGGAGAACAGCAGGATTTCACACGCACACAAGTTTTATTCTAAATCCATAATTAACTGATTTAAAAAGATGCATGTACAGGAATTGTGATTTGTCCTAAGAGTCAAAAGCAGCCAGCAGATAGGTAATACTGTGGGAATTTCAAGAGAGAGGCTGGAAACCAAAAGGCTAGTGAGATGTGAATCAGAAAGACTAGGCCACAGACACTGCATATTTAATTATCATACAGGACATTTGGATCAGTACAGCAGCTAGCTAGTAGGATAGCAGAAGGATACTACTAATGTTTGCAGTGCCTTAGCAGTTCTTGGAAGCAAGTGCTACTTAACTCAAGCAGATAGTCATGCTGAGGTGACTATGCTTCTTCAGGCACCCCAGCTAGCATCTTTGTGAGGCAGCTCACCATGTCATGTAAGTCTACAGGTTTTTTTACTGTTGACATTATTTCCTGTAACATGGCATGTCCTATAAATTAAAACTGATATTTACCAATAAAGGTATACCTGATTATGCAAGTAGGTATAGTTAACATATTTTAGCTCTTATTCATATATCAGGAGTACAAACAGCATGGGAGGAGTTGTCCATACCTACATGATACTGCAACAGATCAGTGCAGTATCACTGTGCTATGTCATATCAAGTGCTACGTCATATCACACTGGTGAATTTTACGGACAGTCACAAAAACCCACCTGAGAAATAACAAGAAAAGTTGATCCTTACCTTCCTTTTACCAGGGTGGGATATGTTTTCACTAGAAAATCTGAAATGTTTCTGTGGGTCAGATCTTGAAGAATTTCTGTGCTGTGCTGCACTCTCTGAAACAAAAAGAAAATCCAATCAGTCACAGTAAACTTCACAGTCTCTAAACCTATGAACTTTTGTATGTGTCTTGCAAATACAGGGTTGCTGTGAAACTCACAATCTCCAAGACACCCAGAAAACAGAATGTCCTTATTAAGAATCCCTATACACAATGTTAAGCCTTGCAACCTGAGCACAGCCTAGTACCTAGAAATAACAAACTCTATATAAAGAGACTATTTGTCCACAGGGAGGCAGCAGTAGCTGACACAGAAGAGATAGTGGACAGGTGTCCAGCAGATACAGATACAGATATTCTGTAGGAATACACAGGAAGACTGGTAGCATTTTCACAGTGCCTTTATTAAATGAGCTTTTCACAGCCACACAATAGTTTTGATTCCCTAGAGAGATCAAATATAGATTCCCTAGAGAATCAAATATAACCTGTATCTTCACGACAAGTTAGGCAAAATCACCCTATTCTGCAAAAGGATCAGGTTAATATGTTACCATATGTTCCCATATTTAATACATTTGTCTTAGAGGACTTGAAAACCATCAAAATAAAAGGAATAATTGTGTAATACTTGGATAGGAAGTACTCTCTCAAATGCACTAATATGAAATTATCAAAAGTCAGCTGGGGTACCCATAGATACAGATTATTTGGAAAGCAGAAATAACGTGAGAAATCAGAATACAACCACTTTATTAATTTCTTATTTTGGTCCATAGCTTAGTATCCTTTGGAAATCTGAAACACTTATTTGGTGTTTTGTGAATACTGACAGAGAAACCAAGCAAACCAAATCTGTATTTTTAAAAGATCATATCATTCATTTGGATACAGAAATCTGGTTAACTTTGTGCCATTGACATAAAAGTGGTAATTATTTTAAGAAATCATTTAGCTACTGTGTGCTGTCTGACAAACAGCACCATTAAAGTTGAACCGTTTGCATAGAGAGGCATTAACACAATGAACGACTATTCTAAGTGCAGCTTCAGTTCTATTTTCTTTAAGTTATTAGAAAAACATTTAGAAAATACAAATACTATCAAGTTATAATTTTTCCCTGCTTTACAAAAGAGCAAGCATATTTTACAGCGAGTGCTACTAAGATTATTCATTGATAGGAACAAATGGGAATGTAGCTATCATCTTCTCTCCATATAGCACTAATGATTATTAAATTACTCATCATGCACATATAGAGAGACATATTCACTTAGCTAGCTTAGTACTTTATTTCTATAAATTGAACTGTGTAAGAAATATAAAAAAATATTTTGGGTTGACTCAACTAACTTTTCCATTTTTCCATGAAAAGACTTCACCCCTAAATCATGATTTATTATTATTTTAAGATTCTAAGTAGGCAGGCAATTTTCTACACAAAATTACTCTTTGGAGGCAAGAAATAGCTACTTTATCTAAAAGTTATCTGATGAACTGTTATGATTTTTATGGTTTTTTTTCTATTTAAAAGTTTTAAAATTTGGATGAAAATATTCATCAAATATCATTTAAACATGAAAGCTTTTTCAACCCCTCTGAAATTGAGTTTTAAATTCGAACAATTCCATCTCTCTTTAAAAAATGTACCCAATTCCTCCCAAATATATTGGCATAGCAAGGTTTCACTACACTAAACCCTTTTCCAGCATTGTCCATAAGCACTGTTTCATTTGATTAAAAAAAAGGAGAAAAAAAAAAAGAAGAAGAAATGAAAGGAACTTGAGGAACTTTACCTGTGGTGGTGGGAGGCCTCCTGCCCCTGCAGGGCACTCAGGCAGCATAGTGAGCTTCTCACCAGTACTGCACTTGCAGGAAGGGGAAGGATTCTCGGGACTCCACTTGTGGCTTAGCAGGAGGCTGCTCACATTGGGATGAACACTAGGTGTATTCCAGGCTGTTGGCATATTAATGCAGGGGTACTTCCTGTGCAGAGCAACACAATATTTCAGCTGGGCAGAGCTATAGCTCAGGAGAGCTCAAAAATCCACAAAATCACAATGGTCTCACCAGAAACTCTGTTTTCAATCCTTACCCAGTGAGTCATGACTAATGAGAAGAACATTTTAGCGTGTTTGATAAACACAAGTAAACATCATCTCCCCTTCCTTTCCCCCCACCACTGCCAAGGTTATTGTCTCCAGCTTCTAGATGGGAAACTGAAGAAACAAGGGGTGCCTGACTCACTAATACACATGAAATCTGCAGCAGACACATATTTGAGGAGATTATGCTTTTCTTTACTCCCTGCTGAGTGAGTGCTTTCAAAGTTTTCTATTGGTTTCCCCTGTACTATGTGAAAGAGAGGAAGAGAGGCATCAAGTTGATGGATATCATATTCGGGAGAGAAGCAAGGGAAAAGAAACAAATGGCAGAACACAACAGCTTCCAGCTACGGACATCTAGCTCTGTGACTCACTCTTAATCCAGTAGTGTTTTCTAGCTCTCTCTTGTTATATTTGGCCCAGAAATATTATTGCCAGAGATAAATCTGAAGCATGGGTTCTAGTGAAAAGTCAAGCCAGTTCTTGCTTAACTACCCAGCTTCTACTGGTAATATCCTGTTAGACCCTGGTTCAAGTGAAATTTTTAGCAAGGAACTTACGGAAGAGGCTGATTCCTCATGCAGCGATTTCCAAATCCTGGTTTATTCAAGAAAGCATCAGTGAGGGAGACCATCTGCTCACTGCGAGGCTGCTCATTGCTAAGGGCAGAATAGAAGATTTTCTCCATAAAAGGATTTTAAACTACTATAATGGAATAGATATAAACAAACAGTGACGGACATCATGTGGCAGAATTATCTGCACCCTTCCAAATGCTGCTAAATGATTTATTTTATTAAGGAAAGGCAGGCAAAACTCCCAACCTCCCAAAATGGTAAATGGGCTAAAGTAATGGCATTACTTCAAACATGCCCCTACAGCAATTTAAGTCTATAAAGGCTTGAATCCACATTTCTACACTCAGCCCTGTCACACTTACAATCAGGGGACGAAAATATATTCTACCTTTTCATTTGCTGGAATCAAAAAGGCTACAATAATATTAGTGATGAAGCAGCCAACAGCCCAGCAACAATAGACTCCTGAATATTGGTAGTACCAGCTGCGATGGAAATATGAATATCAGACTGCCTCACACATTAGCATGTATAAAATAAATTACATTTTCATGTGAATTTTCCATGTGAAGTGGGTTGTATTTCAAGGAGCAATGTGAAATGCTTCAAAAATATTGTTATCCTCAGTTTTCCTGCTTTCTGCTAGTTGTCATCTAGTCTAGGTGTTTATTATTGCTGATAAAGCATGTATGGCCTTGGTGCATGTTCACCTGCAGGAGAGGTGAAAGTGAAGGTGAAGCAAGTGCCCAGGAGAGCACAGGGGACTTGTGCAGTGATCTGGACACAACCGAAGCTTCTGTGAGGAATGAAAGGAGAGAGGGTGCTAGTAGACAATAAAATTTAAACTCAGACTAAGTATACAGTGTGGGGAGAAAGAGCTTAGTAGCAATACTAATAAAATCTAAGTGTTTCAATTTTTCTCTTGTTTCTGTAATTTTGCCCAAATGTTTTATGAA
>NW_010582502.1:127793-140786 GCF_000705375.1 Tinamus guttatus | reverse complement strand
GATCTTATGGCTCTCTATGAACAAAGGAGAGGTTCAGTGACATACCCAAAACAGATACCTTATAGCATTGGATCTACTTCTTATTCTTATCGGATACAAGAATTTGTAAGCAATGAGGTAATGAATTCATGTAGGAAGAGGAAAACATCGAGGACAGCAATATGTTTGAGGACTACTGTGTAGACATATTAGTAGCTGTATTTCTCACACACACCATCTTCATCCTGTTTTATGTCCGCCGATTCCAGTGCAGTTGCACCTTTTTCAAACCAGTCAGAGCAAGACACACAGTGATTCAGTGAGACAGCGAATATTTCATGCAGTAATTCCTCTCACCTGAAGAAAGTAAACTGTTGTCCATAGATCCAAGGATGTAAGGTTAAGGCAGGATATTCTCCAAATGGGGGAATAATGACTGTAAGTATTAGAGAAAGCAGCACAAAACTAGCAGGCAGAACAACCTGCAAGGAACATGAAAACAACAAAGTTACATGTATGCTCTATACTGACACTATACACAGCTATAGAAACAAAGGAGGGAGAGCAGGAGCACAGGAATAAAACCTGGTTTACCTCCCAAACACCAACTATTTAATTGTCAATGCTTTCAGTTAAGGTTTTGGTTGTCACTGGAGCTGTACTGTGTTAAAATACATGCTGGGCTAGTAGTGATTGAATCATGAAACTAGGGAAGGTGATGGACTCTGGGCAGAAAGAATAAAAAGCAGAACAGCTCAAACCATAATTAGAACAGCCTTCATACGGACACTGCTCTGCATTAACAGTACCTCTGTCGCTTTGCACAGGGATGCTATTAGAAAAGAGTGTTGAGCATATTGTGGGAAAAGAATCAAAGACAGAAAAAATGCGTCCATGCCTGGGACAGGAAGTCCTTGTGGCTGCGGGTAGCACGATGAAACCGTTTGATGAGCAGTGCTTTGATCTGCTGACGTACGAGCCGAAAACCTTTATACTGCTGGGACCCTCTGCCTTCACTTCCACCTCCTGCTACGACTGCAGGCACTCGAGCAGTGTCATTGGCTTCTAGGGGGGTTTGTTCAACTGTCTTGTTCTCAGTAGACATTTTTCCCAGAGCAGAACTGTTTACTTGAGCATCTCCTACATAAGGAAATATAGTTAATAGTAGGAATTTCCTGATAAAAAGGGGCTGAAAAGATGCTTTATCTTCTCTACATGAAGGTAGTACAACCATTTTAACAGGCTTCAAATTTTACCAAATGTATACGTCATGTCACTCATTGCTTTAATCACAACTGTTGACGTATGGCTGTACCCAGTGGCATCATGTAGGTAATTCTCCTCTTAATCATGTGTATAGTTTATGGACTGATGGTCAGCAAAGCATTTCATACCTAGACTACTAAAACCCCAACACACTGGGACTTGACACTCCATTTTTATTTGATGAGTTAAAGATATGATCCTAACCATATAACAGTTTCTCTGCTGACATCAATTGTTTTCTCAGACATCATGACAGGCCATAAAAATAGACATTTTGACAAGAACACCATAAAAGTATGGACAGTTCTTACACTCTTCTTTGCTAAGCATTCAGACTACAGGAACAGCCCTAGGAAAGGTCTGTCAAATATTCATAGATCTCTACCTGCTTTTTGCATTCCCGTGTCAGCTTCTGCTGTGGCTTTTAGGAAAACCTGCCACAGAAAAACACATCCCCAGATTAGAAATAGTACAGGTGCTGACCTCTGAAACACGATATACTTAGCCTTTAATATGACACTTCAGAAAATTTTGTACACCTTTTCAGTACTCCTGCTTATTACATAATCAGAGATCTCCTATGAAATCTCTCTGAAAACAAAGAAAGGAACAAACATACAAATAAAGGCACATTTCAGGATATTGTGTCACATTCCATAGGGCTACCATGCAGTCAGACTTGAACCTTTCACTGTGCCCATACCAATGACTTTGACTGTCACTGCAAACGTGACTAGGTTTTGCTGGACATTTAGGAATGAGTAAGATTCTATGCTTACGAACAGGAATATTCTCAGAAAACATTTTGGGGCCTGAATGTAAGATTGGCAATACTTCAGTGTGTCTGTTACCTCCTCCAGCGGTGTATCTGAGACTCCAAAACTGCTGAGTCCCAGGTCATCCAATGTTTCTTCCAGTTCTCTGAACAGACTGGCATAAGATCGCTGTTTGAAGTGTTTATTGGGCAAAAGGTAAATGAGCTCCTGACCAATGTTTTCAATTAATTTTGCTTCTGGGATATGATGATGAATTATTTCTGCCAGCTCATCCAGATCTCCTGTGAAAAGTCGAAATAGATTCAAAGAATGAATATTTAAGCATACTGGGAATGATCTCAAAAGCTGCTGCTTGTACTATATGAATTGGGACTGTTTTATTGCCTAGCTCACAGACACTTCAGCTAATTCTCCATTAGACTCGACTATAATGTTAGTCATGGATTTGGAATTATGTACCTGGAAACTATTTGCAGTCTGTTCTATTCAATTTTCATTACAAAATTGCACATCTTTTGCAGAAGAGCTCAAAACGAGGTCTGTACTTAAGAAGCACCCAAACTACCAGTTCAGCACCTGCACCTTAGATCACATAAACATTAAAATGGAGGGTCCATAAACAAAAGCACAAAGAAACTACCAAATCCATGTTACAGTAAAATACAGGTATCAGAAACAAGTGATGGAAAAGGAGACCTCAGCAGCAGTGATCAGTAAGACAGGAGCACTGCACAACGAGACACAGTTGCATGCTGGAATGCCAAACCATCCCACTTCTTACCATCCAGTTCCTGCTCTGGAGCACCTTCTTTGTCCCTGCACATACAGTTGGAGCAGGAGCAGGAGCACTGAGATCCACAGCTACAGAAGGACTAGCATGGACAAACAGATAAGAAGATGAAAGTGCTTCAGATAAATGCAAAGCAGGATGTAAAGGCTGTCACCCTTTGAACAGGTTGTGTCAGTGAAAAATGCATTATATCTGGAGCATCTCGAGCATTTTACACTGAGATTACACAGATGACAGAGTCATCCGAGGACTGAAGCAAGCAGCGCAGAAAACAAATTGATCTGCACAAAGTGTATCTGCCCATTCTAAATTACAGACAAACAGCTAGGGAAATGTAACCAGCAGTGGCCATGCACATGCAGATCATATTTTTACTAAATAGATAATAGACTAATAGATAACTAAAAGTTTTGCTAGCAACAGAAATGCTCCAGATCTCCAATTCTCAAGCTGTAGGAAGTTGATTTAGATACCGATAAACACACTCTCTCCTAGTTTCTAAGCCAGTTACTAGAGAAAAACACATTTGCACCCACACTACTGCAAAAACCGGGATCAGAAAGACCCTGGTATGGACAAAGGCAACCTGACATGTAGATGTTTAGGCATACTTGACTGGACAGACCAAACTTTAGACCACTGAGGGCTTCATGTCCACTTATTATTTTCAACTGTCCTGATGAATACAATTTTATAACGCCAGCAACTTGTTACAGAGATTCTCATGTAGCCGTATACTTTCAAGACATGTTAAATGTTAACACTGTTTTCTTCATTTTGAAGTCAGATTTGTAACAAGAAGCACTTGCTTGCTTTCTATCTTGGTGCAGCACATGAATACACGCAAGTATTCTTCAGATTACATGTTTGGGGAGGGAGCAGCATACTTACTGCATTCCTTCCACTTCTGGTGCTTCTCATCTTGCGTACAAGGGTGAGATAGAAGCCAGATCCAAAGCAGTTCTTTAGGAAAACTGGAGAGCCTGAACAGAAGAGTTTCCCTTGGGATATGATGGCTACTCTGTCTCCAAGGATGTCTGCCTCATCCATATGATGGGTTGACAAGATGATGGTTCTGCCTAGGAGAAGGGACAAGCAGGACTGGTTCAAGGCGTAGACCCCCTCAGGAACTCGGAATGGTGAAGTTTATGGCAAGCAATGTAGGGTTTTCTCAGCACTAGTGCCAGGTCTCAGGTTTGCCTGCTCCATAGGTATCTGCTCAGAGAATCCTGTTTGCATGTGTTCAGATTCCAGAATCAGTGACCATTTATGCAGGAAGCACATCCTGCCTCTACAACAGGTAAAAAACAAAACCAAAAAAAAACAATTCCCTCGCGCAAACCTGTTACCTGAGCGATACTTTAGCAGAAGATCCCATATAGATCGCCTGGAATATGGATCAACTCCAGAAGTGGGCTCATCCAAGACTACCACTTTTGCTTCACCAACGAAGGCAATGGCAACAGACAGTTTCCTTTGCATTCCACCTACCAAAGGATAGGGACATATCCAAGAGTCTAAGATGAGAGCTGCAGATGTGGCAGCAATGAGTAGAACACCACTCTTCAGGTTGGGGAGAAACTGACCCACGTAAAACAAAAAAACATCCTCTACCAGATATCTCTCTGCAAATAGCTACTCTTTTATAAATTTAGAACATTTTGCTTTTTTTTATTACTATTTTTAGAATGTTTCATATATGTGCTGCATTTTCTAGTTCTTTCCAGAAGCAACAGCAGGAATATCTGATTTTTTTTCATATTATCATGTTAAATTGTCCAACTTTAACAGCTGCAAGCAGGACAAAGAACACCACCAACTGCTGGGTGTTTATTCAAATCAGCTTTTGCATATGAATGTGTGTATAAGGGATACAAAAGTGTCCATTATTAACATGCCCTTGCAAATACACTACATACCATTTTGCCTCTACAATTAAAGGAATTGTCCCTAACAAATAGCAAAGTATTCCAGAGTATTCGCCCAAAGAATGGAGCAGCAAGATGGTATTTCATTTAGCCTGAAAAAAGAATATATATTTTGTTTTTTCATATACTGACAAATGTTTAAGTTTAAGCATATTTTGAACTTCTCCCATATTTATAAGCAACAGAAGCTTTAGGGACAGATTGCACCATCTTTACTGTTTGTGCAGCTTTACTAAGGAACCCTCTGACAACAATGGCCTCCTCAGGCACAGTGAGGTGGCAGGATATGGTCCCTCAGATCATCACTGCCCAAAGAAAAAGAAAAGGCACCAGAGAAAAGTTTGAGAACCCCCTGGGCACCTGACAAATTCTGAGCCTCTTCATTCCTTTTATGGGTGAGACCCATGTCTTCCAGCATCGTTTCCAGCTCCTGCTCAGCTTCATTTCTGGATCTCCCTTTTAGTTGGGCATAAAACAAGATGTGCTCTGCTACAGTGAGGCTGTGAAATCAGACAGAAGGGCATTAAGAGAGTTTAATTGAATAATCCATCCTCTTCCCAAAGAGCAGGAATTTCACTTTAGCTTTATCTTGATGGAGGAGGGGGACTCCCTTATTCTGACTATATAGACTGTGTCTGGATCACAGATCCTCTTTTGGATCAACATACCTTACTGAGATGCCATGAGTTCTTTGCCTTTTCAAAGCAGAACCCAATACCAAAAGAACAGGTATAGCAGGTGTTGAACCATCCATTTAAAAAGGGGAGTAAAGGGGGTGTAAAACGAGAGCTTATGTGGCAGCTGCATTTGATGAAATGAGATCTTTAGGATGAATACAAACAGATGGCAGTGAAGGTGGAAAATACCTAAGGTGGTGGTCAATGGTTAGTGCAGCAGGTTGGTATCCTCTACTGCACTATGAGCCCAGAGTTTTCTAGGAAAAGGTGACCTAAATTATAGTGCATGAATCTCCAGGCTAAAGTCTTACAATATTCTACATTGCAAGAGGAAACATCACTGCTAACATGTTTCTTTGGTAACCTCTTTGTACATGCCTAGTATAGAGTGATACTTACTGCTTGAATAAGATGTTGTACTGTGGGCACATGCCTAATCTCTGCCGAATGGAGTCCATATGGGTTTGAATATCCAGGCCCCCTATCAGCACAGTTCCAGAGGTTGGTGGGAACAGGCCTGTCAGAATGGACCTAGAAAATACAATGAGCAAATTCCCATTCATCTCTGATAAATAAGGAAGATACTTGGCATAATACCACTAGGTGGAGCATAGCAACTTCTTACTACGCAACTTGATAAAACAACTCAAGTGAAACCATAGACAAACTACTCTTGCCCCGACAATATGTAACTTTTGGTACAACCTGTCTGTATGGTCATGGCCTGCATTAGAAAACTGTTTCAGTCAGCCTGATTTAAGCAACCTTTTTGGAGTAACTGGTTAAGCATATTACCCCACCACTATACAAAGAGTCTACAATTAACTTGCTGGGATCAAGATACAGAGGAAGAGTTTGAGTACTGTATCCATGCTGAGTCATGGCCCACACCTTTCTCTGATACAAAATGGGAGGAAACTGAACATTGTCTTGCAAATGGATTGAACCTGTTATTAGAGCTGGATGAATAATGGATTTTTCAGTTCTGGAAATTTCAAATAATTGATTTTTGTTTGTGGAATAAAAAAAATCAGATTTACAAAAATTTCAACAGATTGCAATGTTTTTGTTTTGGGTCAAACATATTTCCTGAAGAACAACTGGAAATATACTGGAAGGTACATTTCAAATAAAAAGTCTATTTCAGTTTAGACACTGAAGCATTTGTTAAACAATCTAGAAACACCACAGTGACAAACATCAGTTCTTTCAATATTTAGTGGACTTGTTACAAACTCATGAAAAGTTTTGTTCACCAATGAATCCTGCTTTGTCAAATAAACTTTTTAATAGAAAGCATTCCTTTCTCCTTTGTATAAATAAAACAAAACATTCCAAACTTTTGTTTCCTGAGACTCTAATGTTGCAGGACTAACAAACATTTTTCATCTGGGTGTGGATCTTGCATATATATAACTATTTTATCTAAACAGTATATGACACCAGTTACATGCTCCGTTGCATACTGTTCAAGAAACACAACTGACTCGAAGCCAGACAGAGCAATCAAACCTATACAGACAGTGCTGACTTTTCTATCTTCAGGTCTTTCAGCCAGAAATTCTCCTCACACTTCTCCTGGGAGTCTGATGATGGAAATAGTGCTTTTGGGGAGAGAATTGCTTTCTCCTCTCTAAACTTTACACTTTCACTTGTTTCTCGTTTGTGTTATGTATTTCTTTCCTTCTACGGCTTTAGCTAGCTGAGAATATCTTCTCTTTGTACAGGGACAGCATTTCCCTGTCTGGAAAAAAAAAACTGATGTTGTGTTTCAAACACAGAACAGAGCATTAGGCCACTGCCCTGGATTTGCTTTTTCTAAAATATGAACTTACATGGTGGTTGTCTTTCCTGCTCCATTATGACCAAGGAAGGCTGTAATCTGGTCCTCGTAAAAAGTAATATTCATCCCATCTACTGCTGGCTTGGACATGCTTGCAAAGGTCTTCACCAGGTTCTCGACACACACTCCTGGAATCAGTCCTGTTGGCTCAGGCTCGAAGAAGGTATTTACTTGAATGACAAGAAATCGAGAATGAAAAAATAATAAAAAGTCATGTTTTGATTCTGGCTTTCAGGATGACTCATTATTAAGGACAGAAACAACAGTACAGTCCCACTAAAATACAGCATTATGTGCCAGGGCCAGATCTCTAGTCACACCAAGATCAAACTGAGGTAAGATTACTAATTGCATGGTCATTTATTCAGACTTAACATCAATGAAAGGAGAAACACTGCTCAGAACTCTAACGGTCTATGGAGCAGTAACCCACTGGATCAGGTAAAGCTAACATGTTTTCTGTTTTTACTGTATAGCAGAAAGATGATTTTGGGACTGTGTTTTTTGTAAATAATTAGATAGGATAAGAGATTACATTAAGCAAGCAGCAGGTTGCCTTTCCAGCCGGGCTGAAATCTGCCATTCAAATCATCTGCCCAGCTGTGCATTCTTTTAACATGATGCTTAAAAAAAATAATATTTGTCTTTAATCCTAGTAGGTGAAATTTACTCCCTTGCTGAGGCCAGCTCAAGACTTAGGCAGTATCTACCATGAGCTCTACATGGAAGGGCTTTCTCTCAGGATTAAAAATGCATTATTTTAAATATCACCATCAGGATGTTTTATTGCATCAGCTTCTAGACAAAACAAACTTCCTTTGAACTAAATGAAGCCCTTGAGCAATGCGAATTATGGGAGTTGAGAAATTTAAACTAAAGACCCTGTCCACTTTTGTTTATATAAAATGCTTAAGGCTTTGTAGGGTGGCTTGTTTTGCAAATGCAGCTTGCTTAATTGTTCAGCACCCAGCAGGCATGTGTGGAGAGCAGCCAATTACCATCTGGTTGAGAACAGCCCCACCTCCATCAGTGGCTGGTATGACTGTCATTCTAAACAATGCCAGCGAAACAGTCCCAAAAACACTGCTTATGAGAGTTGCACATACCACAGTGCAGCTGAAATCACTGGTCTAGATTGGACAGCTTTATTTTAAATGAAGCGATGCTTATAACAGAGTTTTCCTTTGCTTTGTGAAGCAATCTATATTTCCTTGCACCTCAGTGGATCAAACACAAACTTCCCTGAATTCACAGAAGCTGAGATGGAAGATGCTTAGACATTTCTGCATATATATGGGAAACTGGGATATCATCCCGGCTCTTAGATGTACCATGAGCTCTGTTCTCATTTGCCTGCAAGGCTTTTTACTAGTTCTGAGGCAAATGCTCTGACAGTTTCCCCATAAACTGCTTTGCATCACCTGCACGGCACAGGTAGAGGGGTGAGTTCCCTTTTTTTGTGGTGATCCAGTTTTCTATTCTGATGCTATTCCTTCTGTGACCACTCAGGTCATTCTTCAGAGGTGGCAACATTTGTGGGGAATATGGATATAACTTTGATGAAATCTGCTTAAAGCAAAGCAAGCAGTTAGAATAGGCTTATAATGCTTCTGCTCCATGCTGGCATGGGATTCCCTTAGAGGTGAGCCCTTAGAACAGTCGCCAGTTCCCACCCCACTCACTGCAGCCTTGAACACATTTTGGTAACCGGGTCCTTGAGCTACCTCAGGGCTACACTCGTCTTCTCCATATACCTTGCAGTTCCTCTGTGGCTGCCTGAAAGGGAAGGCAAGCTTTTCTTGTGTGTGCAGTGACGGCTTAATCCCCACCTTTGTGGTCATGGAGCAGCTGGAACCTGGGAGCTGAGAAGCACAACCCCACAAAGATAAGGCAGTGCTAGAAGAAGATTGGCTGAAGTAACCTTTGCCCTCTGTCTGTCCTGTTTCTTTTGAAGTCCTGTGCTGCTTCCATTCACCCTGCATGCATATTTTCAGTGCCTACGTGAGGAGCTCTGATGACCCTACTTTTATCTCCAGCTTTTCAAAAGAGTCAGTGGGCCCACAGCTGTCTGTAGCTGCTTTTGCTACAGAATCAACATGCATTCTCCCTGAGTATTGCACGCAGAAAACTCCGCTGGTTCCCCACAAAAGACAACGTTGGCACTTGTAAAGGAGGCAGGTCATTCGGTAATTCTTAGATGGTGTCTAATGTCAGCCCCAGAAAAGGCTGCAGACAGACACACAGAACACCAGATAAATCCCTTTGAAACCAGCCATTCCCTATAGACGCAAGACATGCTGAAGATAGGCAAAAAAGGAGGGAATGACATTCCTCCGGGCGTAAGTATTTGTACTGACATCATGGCTCTATTTAACTGTAGGAAGTCAAGGCACATGTCTTAGGCTTTTCCTAGCACGAACACTAATTTGCTAGAGCTAGCCTATATTTTCACTGTAAAAAGGCCAAACAAGCTACAAGCACTCCTGGAGGACAACTTTCTAAAGGGGCAATAGCTGAGAATATTCTAAGGGATTATAAATGTATGTGCATGTAATTGAGAATTTAAGATGGTAGCCACAGTAATCAGCATCTCTCCTGAGCTTAGCTCTGACAGTCCCACACACCTGGCAATGTTCAGACTATCCACTGCTGAACTGCAGTGAAACACCAGCTTCAAGGACAGGAGAGAGAGACTGCCAGGAGAGTGTGACACTACTCCACAATTTTACGGAGGAACTAAGGCTAATGACTGTAGCCTACTAAGCTCTTACAGTTTTTCTGCAGTCACTCCTACATCCAGGCTGTTACAAAACACAATGAGTATAATATCTGAAAGCACTCAGGTTGCTATCTCTCCTTACTATTCATTTCATCTTTGTCCTGGACATCTGCCTTAGGCTTCCCCTGCTCGACGGGTTGTTTTGTTCGTTTGTGTTTACACTGTTTATTTTTACCATCCTTCTCCCCCTGGCTGCCATTCTTTTCTTCTGGCTTTTCAGGTTCTTCATATTTCTCTGTTCTGTTTTCATTTTTTTCTCCTTCCATGACCTTCTGGTCCACATAGCCTTCTGATTTTGGACTTTTTCCTATATAAACCAAAAGAAACCAACATTTAAGCAAACCATATTTAATTTACCCTTTATGTCTAGAGCTGCTTTGGGGAAAAGGAGGTAGTCCTAACTATCCAAGAACATTAACCAAAGAACTCTAGTCAGGTTAGGAACATAGTACTTGAGGCCATTCAGTTTAAAATCTAATCAGCTCAGCTATCTGATATAACCTCACCTACAGAATGAACTCCAGGCTTGATTCAGGCAGAATGATTTTTTTAACCAATCTGGAAAATACTAATAAAGCCTCATAGTATAAAACCTTGACAAGAAAAGCTTTTTTTTTCTCTCTCTTTTTAACGTTGCTGACTTATGTGAGCAACTGAGTTTTGCAGTTTATGAGCAAACCCTGTAAGTATAGTAATTCTGTTTGAGATATGCAAAAGAGTTCTGGTGTAGGATCTACCCAAATGCCTTGGAAAGACAATGGGATGTAGTGACTGACATCTTATTTAGGAATTTGGAAGCTTTCCATTCATGCAAGCATGCTCCAAGTCCTCCTTTGGCTCTCTCCTTCCTACAGACAGATTCTAACCCAGTGGACAGCAGAAATAAAGCAAAGTAAAACAGATTTAGATAACGTAGAGTCCACAAATCTAGAAAAGCCTCTACTATTTTGAATCCCATTATAAGAAGGCTAAAGGGAAAGCTGCTCATTCCCTTAGCATGCACCAAAATTCAAAACCTCTTCAAAGGGAAGAATGCTACAGCCTCCTCCTCTCAGACCAAAATGCGTGAGCAGTAGATGTAATATCTGTGTGTTTACAGAGCATTAACTCCTAGTCTAGCAGTATCATCCTGAGGTGAGACTGCCTTGACCATGGTCTGCCAGAGGGGATGAAAGATAAGGAGGGTAAAGACTCTCATTTATATATCATTTTGATTGGTTTCACTGTTGCCTTGTACATGTAAGACAGGTTCCAAAACATCATCATCAGAAACTATCTATTCTAGACATTAATTATTTAATTTCTTTTCAAATAAAAACATCCAAATGTTGTTTTTAATTATTCTGACATCAACACACAGAAAAAAAAAATCTGAGAAAGCAGGTCTTTTGTCCTCACTGAAGTTGATGCAAGAGTGGTGTCATTTAGATCTTACCTAGTGTTGTAAAAACCCAAAGGAAACAAATTAGTGCCAAACCAGGTAGAAATTATGTTTAGAAGCATGGGAGAGCCCTTGCATGTTTATCAGTATCATTCATTTCATTCAAATGCTGTGTTGGGAAATGAGAATCCTCAAATGCTTCTAGATGTGTTGGTTAGACAGCAAGGGCTTTGATGCTGCTTGTTAACCCTCGGATGGATAGTGACTCATCTCTAATAACTCTAACAACAGCAGGCCACTCTAAGTTCAAAGGCAGCTGCCAAGATTCACAGTGCATGGCTATGTCTAATCTTTGCAGCAGCTCGTAGAAAAACAATGCAGTCACCTCTAAGGAGACCAGTGACATTGAAGCTGTTCTGAATACCAAAGTTTTGAAAGAACTTACCATTAGCAGTTGCTGTTTTCTCAGCTCTCGAGTTTCCAGAGCCAAACCAGTAAGATTCCTGCAGAGGGAAATACCAAGGTTGTGGTAGCCCATATTCCCCTAAAACAAAAATAAGTGGGTAAAGTGTACTTCATAACCACACTCATCCATGTAAAATCTAAGCTCTAATCATAAACACTTGCAGTTGCATCAGCAGGCCTAGTATTGCATATGGAAAGGTCAAAACATGCACCAAGAACCTGGCAGAAAAGATTTTATTTACAATTCTTTACTTGAACAAGGGTAAAATAATGTGTGATCTGCTTGGCCTTAGGTTTTCCCAAGTAAAATGTGGTTTGATTAAGCTACCCTGATTGTTTAGGACAGGTTTCAGCCTCACTCAGTGATTTCCTTTTGTGTCCTGCTTAACCCTTGAAAGTGTCCCTGAGTGAAAAGCTCATTGTATTTATACTTACTGCACTGGGCCTGACTTAGCCAGAAATAAGAAACTAAACAGAAAAAAAGAACAGAAAAAATTGCTGATATTTCAACACAGCTTTTTCCAAGAAAAATGGCAGAATAATAATTTTCTCAAACAGAAGTGGGGTCTATTCATCACAGGTTAATTCTGGTTTGAGGGAAAAAAAAAAAAGAAAAGAAAGAAATAAAATACCATTATCAGTTCCTGTTGGGCCAGCTTCATAACCATAGCTTCAGAGCTAATACAAGCCAACACTACTTTCTTACACTATATCGATTTAAGGGGATATAATGATTTATATACCATAACACAAGGATCTGAGCTATGTTTAAAACAGGCATGCTAACTGGTGGGTAGCTAGTTTTTCTGTATTAAAAGACAATCTTTATGAAGTTGTCTGTTTCTGACTTGGTAAAAAAATGCTATACATTAAGCAACTGTACTCCCATTAAAGCATGGAAACACTTGGTCTGCATCCACCAGCAGTTTGCCTATCACTGGTTACGGATGCTACAAAGCCAAGGAGACACCTGGAGAAAACATGGGGAGGAACTGAAGTCACTGAATAAAGTCCTGGGAGACAGCACTTTTGTGTAAAGTACTGAAAAAAAAAAAAAAAAGGAAAAAAGGAAAAAAAATTAAAAAATATTTCAAACTCAGAGAAAAAAA
>NW_010582502.1:60385-127782 GCF_000705375.1 Tinamus guttatus | reverse complement strand
GCTGTTCTTGTAGAAATCAGACACTGTCCATTCTTTAAACAGGGATACGACAGGGGCTTATCTAAATAGGGATCTTAAGAATGTTACTGCAAATTCACTTTTAAAATAAATATTACATTGATTTAAACTTTCCTTATAAGGATATATCTCTCAAAACTGAAAGAAAAACATTAACTTAGTGTTGTATAGTTCACTTGGGAATAGAAGCAAACAAAGCAGTTTAAGGCTGCTTGAATTCTGAAGGAAAATATTCTGAGACCTAAAACAATTTAACCAATCCTTACCTTTTTTTTTTTTTTTAATTTGGATTAACTATCCTAAGTGGTATGGGCAAACACAAGCATACCTGATCTATCAACAGTTTTCTTTCATAGTTGAGAAAATCTGCAAGAGCTCAGATTCTGAGCGAATAAAAGTATCTTGCAGAGCTTTCTACCAAGGAATACACTCTGGAACTGAAATTCACATGTGGGAGCAGGAAATTAATGAAAAAAGCTTCCTCACTTGTACACCCCACCAGTCTACATTTAGCATTGTATAATATCACCACAGGCAGTAAGAGGCAAAATAACCATTTGAGTGTAGCAAGATAAACCATTTTCTCATAAAGAAAGCTCCCAAACTTTGTAATCAATGTGACTTTTGTCAATTACCACTACCTTATATGAATAAAAAACTGGCATACCTGGAAAAACATTATCAATGTACCAAGAAAGTATTCCATACAGAAAAGCATCAAAAAGCATCATTTTAATGGAAAATAGGAAACTATATTCATCTCCTTCCAAGGGGCTGGTTCTGATGTTACCCCACTGTAGACCAAGACCTTGCTCTTCATAGCGTGACAAATATTCTGTGCCGAAACCAAAGGCTACTTGAGAAAGCAAACTCTGGAAGATAGGAAAAAAAAGTGTATCAGGCACAGGAAAATTCTGTAAAGCAAATTAGAAGATGACCTTTATTATGGAGTGAGCTGTGAAACTTGATAATACATAGGACTTGGATGTCTAATCTCTGAATGATGACAATTCTAAGTCGTGTTTATCATAGAAGACTAAATTCAGTCCTGGCTCTACTTCCTTTGGCTATCAGGGAAACTTCAGAGGTTGTTCTTTTTCCTCTTTTGTATTTACTAGGCATGCCAGAAGTTAAATTTGTTTTGCCTTATAGGAAATGTTGTAAGCTTTGAACATTAAGCTGATTTCCTAACATTCAAAATATAAAGTACATTTTGTGGTATTCTCTAAAAGCTGTGAAAACATCTCTTGGTTAACAGGCTCGCTGAAGACTTATTCAACCTGGCAATCTCTGTTTGACAAGAGATGATACCTCTCAAATAAAAAATGAGAGAAATAAGGTGGTGTGCAGCGCTTCGTTACTCATTTACAGACAGAGCAGAGAGTGAAGAGGACACAAAGACACCGGATAATCGGAGAAAATCTTACTGCTAGGATCTTCAGATTAACAGTCAGGTGGTCTTGCCAGACAAAGCAGAAAATGTGGGGCAGGTACAAGGTGAAGTAGATGACTCCACTACAGGCAGCTGCCAGATTTGCTTTGGAGAAGAAGGTACTGAACAAGAAACACTGCATTATGGTGGCTGTTCAGCAGGAACAGAAAGAAAAGAGGTGGACTGCTGTACTGCAGCACTTGGCCACTCTGTAAGCAAGCAGAAAACAAATACATTTAGAAGTATTGCCACCTTCGAACTATCAGAAAAGGTCAGAATTACCACTGACACGTAACCTGCAATGAGTAATAAACCAGTCTACCTAATATTGTTTCTATATCTTCCTCAGGCAATAAAGTTTTAACATCTGTGGGTTTGCAAACATAAAAAAGCCTTGTTCTGACTTCATCCCTGCTCTCATCTTCATTTCAGGTTAGTACCTCAGGCTGCAAAACTCATGTGCATATTCGATGACTGAATTTAGTCCATAGATGATTAAAAACAGCCATTCTGTTCCTGTCTTAACATGCAAATGGTTCCAAGCAACAATGTAACTAACACAGCTGCCAGAAGTTGGTTCTCAGCTAAAAGAATTGAAAGATGAGCTTTAAAGGCTAAATTCCCAACTGCCATAAGATGTTACAAAAAATTACAGCAGTTCTAGTTACGGGCTAGACAGTTGTTTGGTTTTTTTTTTTTTTTTTTCCAAACCCCCAGGCAGGGAGGGATGTGTTCTGCCCTCACCATTTCTTTTTGCAACAGTGCCATAGTTTTCATACTATGATCATTTCTATTTAAAGCTACAATTCTTATTAATTGGGAGATCTGCCTACAGGAAATACAGTAATAGAGTTATCAGCCTGATGTATTGTTCTGAGGAGGATCTCGCAACAAATCTCACTAGCAAAATTATCTTTCTGACTGCCAAGTGCTAACGCTGTCATGAGGTCTGCTTACAAGAATGCGCCTGCTACGTGCTGTGATCAGAACAGGCCACCAGCTGTTTCCATCTCCCTGTGAAAGGCTGCTATTGTTTCTCAACAGCTAGGTGGTATCAACCATGCTAACTCGCCAGTGAACTGACGAATTCCTGCTTCCATTCCCGTGGTAATCCTTACCATGATCAGCACTGTGAGGAGGAATGTGCTCCCCGTCAGCATGATGAAGCTGTCTAGGAACCAGGTGCACCAAATCACTCCATTGGTAATGCCCCTGTTCTTCATTGCCTCTTTCAGGCGCATTTCCTTCTCCAGCACTATACTCTTCACCGTCATGGAAACTGAATAAACCCAGGCCAGGACCATGAAGATGGGAAAGGAGCGGTTTAAGGTGATCATGAAGCTACCCAAGCAAGAGGCAAAGAATTAATTTTAGGCAAAACAGAAGTGTTAAGATGAAAGACAAGAACAAAGTGTGGAAGAACAGTAACATCGTTTATGAAATGCTAGGACTGAAAACAGGACTGGAAGTTCTCAGTTAACATTAACATTGTTAACATGGTGTTAACGGACTTCACAAGCAACCCAAATACTAATGAACTAGGAAGGGATTTATAGCCAGACAGTTACAGTAGCACAGCAATCCCAATATTCATCAAAACGAAGACTGTAACCTGCTTTTACTCACACATCATCCACGAAACATGGATATGGCATTTGCTGCAAATAAATTCCTAATGGCGCTTCAGTGCTGGTCTGGGTCTTTATAATGCCATGCTCAATCATGTCTTGGAGATAAGCAAAGCCTCCCCAAATGTAACGTAAGTCATCCACAGGATCGGCTCTTGGACCAGAATCCCAGTACCTAAGGAGAAAACATGCACGGAAATCACTTGGGTAAGCAGTGGCTGCTGGGGGAGGGGGGAATCTTAGCTACTGAACCTGTAGAGGCACTACCTGCCATTGCCCATTCCAGACTTCATGCTGTCAGAACACATAGCTTAAGAAAGTGAATCACTTGGAATGTACTTTTATTTCTTTTAATTTTCCTCTACACTTGCTCAGAACAGAAATTTTGGCCTTAAATTTGCCTAGATTAATCATGCAGCAGAGTAACTGTTCTGGAGCAGAAATAACTGTATTAAGAATACAGAATACTTGGAGATTAAACTGGAACAGCTGGAGTGGAACTATCAGATACCATTAAACCTCTCAGTGCAGACAAGCCTGAGACATCATTTTTGCTCTCCCTTTAAAAAGCAAGTCCAGTGTAAAGGGGACTAAGGAGAAAGAACAGAGAATTCTGTTGCCCCAGGGGAGGAAAGCTGGGGCACAAATCACATGGGACTTCCCTGTCTATCTTCCCTGTGGTAGAACCGATTAGAAACTTTGAGAAGCCGAATTTTAGACAGGTTCTGAGCAGCGTCATTCTCTTTGCTATACATTCACACACCTACTCACTGCCTGGCCTGTCACAGGAGTGACAGCACTTATGTCAGTGAGATACAGGTGACTGGACATGAGATTCTGCTCTGCGTTACATACCAAATATCAGCGAATCCCATCTGATTTTATGTCTATATCCAAGGTAGGCGGTAAAGTCCCTGTGCATCTCATACTCATTTGACAGGAGATAAGAACTAAGGAAGAACCATCACTCGCCTGTCTTTGATTTTGTTTGTTTTCTCCACTGCATCTATGTCCATCCGAATCTTGTATTTCACATGTGGTGGAAGACTGGTTGCTCTGGGCTCCATGTCAGGAAAAACCACACCAGCCCAGAATTTGTTTTCCTCTAGTAAATGAAGAGCTTCATGAGTCAGCTGCGTTTCATCAAGATGGCCTTCAAATTTATCCAAAGTTAAGCACTGCAAACAATCACAAATAGAATAAATGCATAGGATACAAGTTAGCAGGATGTATGCATTAAAGCACACTTTGATGATTGACAATAGGAGAGGAAGTAGGTTCATCTAAAATAGCTGTCATTTGCGGGCTTAAATGCTTATGCTGAAACTATTGAGATTAAGAACTGACTCCCCTCCACCATGAACACTTCCCCTTCTTCACTTAATTCTTATGACAAATTCAAGCATGCAATACTGAGCTCAGAAAGAACACTCTCCCTAAATGTCCTATGAACCTCAGATTCAGCCTTAAGGTTACTGTGAGTAGATGGAACAATTTTGAACGAGGCTTTTGAAAATAGCTCCTAAAACAAAACTTCTTACTAGGAAGAGAGAAGAATGCTAAACCCTCTGTTTAAAGCAGAAAAAAGACTGAGTTATCTCAGGCATTATGATAAATTTCTTCGTGTAAGTCTCATCCCTGACATTTTTTTTATTTTGACTTTTGCAGAGTCTGGCCTTTGAGAGACAGTGGTGGGAATCCGATTGGAGAGCTTTTTGAAAACTTGAGCCATCCATCACAGGCATAAGAATGAAAATAAACAGTTTTCAGCAAGCCTATTTGGTTGCTCAGACTAATAACTGTTTTGCAGGTGCTTAGAACATTACTGAGTCTTCTGCATATATAGTGACAAAACATTGCCTTCATTCCTGGAGCTGTAAATCTGAAAAACCCATTGTAGTGCATGCTCCCACCTGAGAGAGTGTTGTGTTGTCCTGGCTAACTAACGAGGCCAAGGAAGTTTCCTCATCCTTCCTCTGTAAATCAGCTTCAATTTAGATGTATTGATGACATAGGCCTGTTGCACTGACATTCCCAATAGCATTAAATTCCCAGATGCAAGGGAAACAAAGCAAATTTAGAAGTGCCTGTACTAAACACGTAGCCAGTACTAGGTTGAGTGCAGATTGTGGTACCATGTTTACTAAATAGATTGAATGGAATAATTATAGAAAATTTATTTAAGCTGCTATAATTACTCAGCCATGGAAATGTGAACTATCACTTTGATTATACTGGAAAGGTTCCCTGCAGAAGACAATAACCTAGTCAGAAGGGCTGAAGCTACAGCAGAGACTAGGTCCTGGTATAAGCAACTGCCTTCACAGTCTGTGTACAGAAGATGCAATTAAAGCAGCTTTCTAAATATTTTGCCACTAAAACTCCCCCCCCTCCCCCCCACTACTGTTGCATCAAAGCACTACCTTTGCACATTTTGGGACAATTTTTCAGCCTAGGTATTCCCTAAGTGCACACCAGAGAGCTAAAGGACAACTGATCTGTAAGTAAAGCATATTAATCATAGAACCTGCTGAAAACATTTTGTCAAGTGCAGCACAGAGCATAAATTTGAGCAGAACTTGCTTAAATTAGCAAGCTCTAATTGATTCAATAATTAAACCGTGGTTTAGACATGACAAACTCTCTTCTGCGTCTTCATCATTATTATGAAGTTTACTATTCATACATAAGACTCCAATTTAGAAAAATATCTAATCGTTTTAAGGTATCCCATTTTCCTCCCTTTTAAGGAGCATAAGACAAAAAGTTTGTGAATTCTACAAAGGCCGTTACCACATCAAGATCTCTAAAAGAGTGTGGCCTAAATCCAGCAGCAGGAGGGCTGGTCTTACCTCCAGATACCCACTGAGCAAACGCAAAGCTCGATCTGCAACATGGAAGATGTCCCGCCAGTCGAAGTCCACCCTTCCCTTCTCCCGGCTCCCTGGGGGTCCATTGTGGAGAAAGCTGATTATGTCTTCTGCAGTTAAGCCTTCAGCACCGAGCTGGCTGTTCAAGAAGCCCCTCACTGTAGGGTGCTTCAAAGAGTCCTGGGGAAACACATCAGGCCAACTTCACTACAGTGCTGCTCTTTGTGTACCCATTTAGACAAAAAGATTTTCCAGTAACTCTCTCTGAACTGTGAATTAGTACAAAAGAGTACGCTAAGGAGTGAATTTTGTAATGGCCAGTTACTTGTTGAAATGAAGGTGGGACTTTAAGAATAGATAAAAAGGAATATATCCTTGACTATTAAATACATTTTTTCTTATAAGGAGTTAAATGTAATAAATGCCTAATATAATAAAAAAGCATGGAAAAAAGAAAAGAATGTTTTCGCTAGTATGACCTACTTTACAAACACCATTTGCAGCTGGTAAAGGCCAGATCTAAGTGGAGGCAAAGTAAACCTCCTAAGTCAGCAAACTGCTGGGTCTGGCAAAGCCATGATCCTGCTGCTGTCTTTGCATATGCCAAAAGTCTAGTTGCCTGTTTTTATAGGAGGTTTCCAAGAGGAGAGGCAGCCTCTGCCTTTATTGAAAAGCCACTACCAGACTCTAGAGTTTTTCCAGATTCAAGGTTCTGCTCTGAAGTCTCCATAATGCATTGAAGATTAGTCTTCAAACCAAACTAATTAACCACAGTCCCATAGCCTTAAAGGCCACAGATTCTTTGCTGCAAAGGCTGTGCTTCCAGTTAACCTTCAAAATTAATTCTCTTTTCCCTTCACAAAGGATGGTGAAACATTTCTCTTATTGTGGATCCCTACTAAGCTGTTACATACACGAATCATGTTCATTTGCAGGCTGTTTTGAAAAAAGTGCCACAGCTGAGGTCCTACTTCTTCCCAGGCTTTGATCAACAGCCTGAGGCGTTCAAGTTCCTCAAATGTGGCGTTTGCCTGATGAATAAGAAAACAGAAGAGAATATTTTGAATGCTTAAAGAGATAGGCACAAAGAACTTATCTGGACATGCAGAGACATTGAAAGCTTCTCAAAAAATGAATTTGTAGAATTCAGTTGAAACACCACTTAGGATAAATTTTTGTTGCATGTGTAAAGGAAAAAAAATACGGGCCTAGAGTAATTCCAGTTAACTACTTTAAAGGCTCAACTTCTAGGTAAACTCTTCTCTCAAGTCCCTCCAGCTAGCTGGAGCATGGGTTCCTAACTTGGCTACTTCATTTAAGTTCCTACACCAACAATCACTATTATCTGAGCTTGTGGAAACTTCAGAATCAATTATCTTATTCTCAACATCCATGTAAGGCACAAAAGAACTGCAGCTTTCAATTCACACAGAGAAACAGTATAACAACATTTACAGTAGCCCAGACATTTTAACTGATGTTTTAACTATGAGACTACCTTCCTTCTCCAATTGCTTCTTTCCTCTTAATCATCTACCCACACCTTCTTCTTTCTAGTTCTTAATTAGTGATAGAATTTAGTCTCTGGATACTTCCAAAAAAATAATTCATTTCTGAAAGGAAGATGAAACTGCAATTCAGCACTGTGAAAGTCTTTTCAGGCCAAGAAGTTTCCACAGAACCCCAAAAAAAGTCTTTATAATCTTGTCTACTTTCCAGGCTATTTTCCTCTGCACCAAAGTTATAATGGTTTGAGGTAGCAGACATATCATCTCTTGTAGACCAATAATGCTCCCGAGCCCTTATTTCAGCAAGTGAAAGTGACAGGGCAAAGCCAAGTGCTGGCCCAAGCAACAGGAGTTCTGAGAGATAATCTGATTAGGTTGAGATAGCTCGGTCTTTGTTTTGCAAAAATAGTCTCTTAGGATGCAACCTATTTTTTTATATATACATATGTACACACATATATAAATATATATAGGTGTGTGTATACAGATACATATATACTTTTTTTTTCTCCAGAATTTCTTACATTTTTAAGGATTTTTCGTACAGCAGGTGAATCAGGAGCAAACAGAATTTTTCCCATCAGCAGCGGCTTCACAGCACTCCAGGCTATTTTGGTTAAAGGGTTTGATTCTAAGTTCTGGATCAATGCATTGCAAAAGGGTGCTAGAAACAGACAGAAGGAGACGGTTTTATGTAACCCTACCCAAATTATATCATACAGAGTAACCTGCAAGGCTTTTCACTGGCAATAAAGTTGATTTAAAGCATTTAAAGCATACTATTTAGAAGGTATTTCATATTGAAGGAAACTAGAGAGCTGAGACCCCTGATCAGCTTTTAGCTCTAGTTATCTCTGATGACTCAACTTCTTTGCATAGTAGCTGATACTAATATGAAACTATTTTAAACTGATCAATGGTTTTGTGCATTGCATACGCCATGCAAAACATTTGACTGGAGATGCAGAACATTTGGAAGGGTTCAAAACCAGTTCTTACAATGATTTGGGTTAACTGTTTTGTATGTAAACATTTCTACCTAACTCATGTACTAGTAAGTAATATACCTGGATAGCATTCAACTGTTTTGTTTCCTGGCTGACAAAATAGAGAATTGGGCCCTTTGTAGGTCTTGTTCGGACACGAAAAGAGCCAAGTATCAACAGGAGTGGGGAAAAGTAAGGGTCTCTTTACAGGCAAAAGGCTCGCCTGTACTTTTTTTTTTTAAGGCGGTAAAATCTACCACAGCAGAAAGGACAGAGAAATCTAATACCAGCTATGGTACAGCTGTTAGTGTAGTAAAAAATGCTGGTGGTTTCAGTTTAAAGAAAAACTAAACAACAGACAGAAGTGAGCATTATAAAGATAAAATAACAAATAGCAGAAAAGATACCAAAAATTATCCACTCTTTTCAATCTTTCCTAGCGCAATAGTAAGGAAAGAAACTGAAGAAACAAAATTTTAGACTGATTAAAAGATTAAAATTTGAATATTTTCAAGTAAGACCCAACCAAACTGTACAACTCATTACTTATATGTGCTTCTATGCAGAAAGAGAACAGTCACCATATATTAAATTAAGCACTATTTAAAAGGAGGGATTTAAAAAATCCTGTGCTCCAGATCATAAGTCACATTGAAAGACTTTAAAAGAAGTTTGCCTGAGGCAGATTTCAGAATACTCCACTATGATTTTTCCTGAAACTTCCTTGGAAGCATCAAGTTCTGTCCAACAGCAGCAAGACATTAGAAAACAAGAAAGATTGTCTTAACTATTATGAGGATTTTACCCCCTCCTATGGAAAGTTAATGTGTATTTTGCTCAGTTCTCAGTTTGAGGGCTCCTCTGCTTCCACATATAAAGATGAAGTAAAATAATTTCATCAGTTTCTAATTTTCCAAATTAACTGCTTTAAAATAACCTTGTGTAAAAGCAATACTAGCACTGTAACATAACCCCCACCTACCTACATACTCTGTAAGGGTTTTGTGTAAAAACTTACTGGTTGTATTATCATAAAGATAACTGGATTTTTTCTTTGTGGTGTCAATCCCCAGGAAGGCTTTGTAGTTATTATCTTCATACCAGTTGAAGGAAAGCACTCTGGTTCCATCTCCTTCTGGGTAGCCACAGAAAAGATCAGACAGGGAGTTCAGCAAGTGGCCTAAGGATTCTGGCTCTCCATCTTGAGCAAATGGTTGCAGAACCACCAAAAGGTCCTGAACACTTGGCTTCCTGGCTAGCTGCAGTAAAACAAGACTTCTTTATTAATTGCAACCACTTAAGGGAGAAAAGCATCTGGACAGTTCTCAGCTGTGCCTAGACTGGTAAAGTCTGGATGCAGTCAGAACCTGGTCCTTCACTCTCCTCGGTCCTAGCCACAGGCACCACTTACAGTTTTTCCCTCACACACCTTTCCCGAGAACAATATGCTTTGCAACCATCAACACCTACATCCATTCTATATTGAGCTAAAGATGAGTTTCTACTGCATCGCGTCTTCCCAAACAAGTGTACTTTCTTTCTGCTGAAGTAGGTAACTGTAACATAAACAGAGCAAAGCAGAAGGAGAAGCATGCACTGCCCAGAAAAGCGGTGCCACCTGCTGTGGGAGCACTTACCTCCTGCACTGCTCGGGCAACGTTAGACAGCACCTGCACCCAGGACCTCAGATCTGCTCCTCGTGAGTTTCTGTCCAACACAGTGGGAAGCTGTGAATATGTCAGAAATACAGTGAGCTTTGTATTTCCTCTGGTATTACAAGACAAAGCTGGACTTTTAAACAGCCAGACTGTAAAACTTCTGCAACTAGGCCCTAAATAGATTTGCCCAAAACTACAGCTGCACACCTTGAAAAAATCTTGTGCTAGCATGTTCAAATCTGTCACTTGCAGTCCAGGCAGGAAGCAAACACTAACACTGCTGCAAAATATGCCTTCCCTTCAGCCCCTGAGAAGAACCAGTCTCTGCATTGGATTCTTCAAGCACTTGTCTTCATGTGGCTCCTCTGAACCCATGAGCAACAGGTGTTGTAAGCAACATGAAGTAAAATAAGTAAAACAAGAGAAAAGCTTAGAGTATATATGGAACTAAGAGCCTCCTTCCTGTAGCTAGAGAAAAAAAGAGAGAGATAAATAGAGGCAAAATTGAGTGTTTAGTCCTAAATCTTACTTTTGTAGTAGGCACTCAGTATGAATCAAAACTAAATGGAAATGCTACTAGTAGCATTAGTACACCTTCTCTTGGAGAATGTGTAAGACAGTATCAGCAGAAACCATGCACTCATTCCACCTACGTATCGGAGCATGCACTTGGGAACGTACATAAACTCTCAGCTCAGAATGGGACAACAGCTTTCTCCAAACCACCCATCCAAATGCTTCCATATTCACTGGAAGTAAATATGATGTTGGGGGGAAGTGGGTGACAGGGGGAAGGAAGAACAGGAAGAGCAAAGAGTTTCTTTGGGCCAATAAATGGTCCAATTCTAGAACATCCAAATCCATTGCCCATCCTAAAAATGAGGCCTGCTCACATAAGGAGTTCCATACAATTCTGACATGTGGTTCTTCTGACATGAAGAGTGCAGAAATTACCTGGTCTGGAATACACACGTATTTCTAATGTAGAAGTACAATTAAAAAAAAGCCTATTAAACTTCATATTTTAAAATATGAGGTAATGCCTATGAAACTTCATTCTGCATTATGTGACTATGCATGGAGTTACACGCAGCTCATTTACCTATTAAGTGCATCTAGTCACACAGGTCAAAGCAGCTGTGTTTCAGTTATACATTTCTATATCTAGTGAAGAACCTACCTCCTTTCAGAATTGCAATAAGATATTTCAAAACTTCATTTTCATACATTTACAAGGTTTAAAGAACTTCAGTGTCTCAAATAGAGCTTAAATAAGCAGGCTCATTAACAGCTGTGTTCCAGAAAGAGGCTTATTTTCCTCACTGTAGCTGAGCCAGCCAGACAGTAAAGGAACAGGTCTTGGCTTTTTTGTCTCCATTTTGCTATCAAAACTGAGCTGCTTTAATTTCTGGCAAAAGACGATAGAGATGTAAACGCACAGATGAAGGATTTGAGTATGTATATGTGCATAAGCAAAAATTTAATGTGCAAATTTAACCACTAAGCTAGTTTCTGCTGGGGCCAACAACCAAAACCAGCTTGGGAGCTTGGTGATGTATTACTCTTGAAGGGGAATGAAATACCATCTGGAAAATGACAATGTTAGACAGGATGAGTGTGTTAATACTTACCAGTTGAAACAGCTTAAAGAAATCAACATTTGCATACAAGGCATCTTCTACCCTCTGCAGTCTATCCTGGGAGAGAGCGCACATGGCCCTGTGCACAGAAGGCAGGCCCCTTCGGCTGCTGAAGATAATAAAGCGCTCCAGAAGCATCTGACTGCAAGCAATGTCCTTCAGAGTCAAGTTAGGGACACCATAGGCAAACTGCAACCAAAACCAATGTTTTATTTACTACTGGGGACCATTCAGACTTCTCAGGAATAATAAAGTGCACACCTTGATTTCAGCATCTACTAATATTTTCCTAAATGTCAAAAAGATGTGGTCAGCTAAAGCAGCAACTCTTGAATCACTTTCACTTAATGCAAGATCATGTTACCTTCAGATAACTTGTCTTTACAATCTTCCTTTCACTGCAAAATTCTTGAGACTTTTTTCCTTTCTCTCTATCATCTAAGCATAACTGATGCTGTGCCACCCATCCTTGTGATTAAGGAAGAACTGTTAGGACTTACTTGAAAATGTTTCCCCAGGGCCAACCAAATGTGCCACATCACCATCCTTCTGTTCAGTATGATTATGACTTTGCTGTCAGATGACCTAAGAGAAAGGGCCAGTTCCACTAATTCTCAAACCTGATTCACTATTTCAGTTACAATTCTTCCACCTCAATGTTCTCTCTGCCACATGACAATGACAGCCACTAGTCATTGTCACTGTGCACTGGCAAACAGCCAGACTTTTAAAGGCCCTTTTACATTACACCACACCCAACATACTGATTAGGGCTTCTAATATAAACATGAGCTGAAGAAAAGAATTAATCTTTAGTGCTTAACCACTGGGAACAGATTGGTTTATAGTTAAACTACTGTAAATACAGAGTAACTCCACAGAAATCAGAAAATCTTGGAGATATACACACCTTGTGTGTGTGTGTGTTTATATATATATATGTATACACACATGTATAGGGTATATATACCCCCTATACCCTACTACTACCACATATATATATATATAGGATGTATATATATACCTTGGCTATAGGTTGCTGCAACAGAATATGCTTGGAAATCCAGGTATTGTTTTTATTTGCTTTCTAATGGCCAGAGTAGATAGCACTATAATAAAAAGTAGTACTGGAAATGGTTTTTAAGCAGATAATTTCAATCCTCTGATCGCTTCCTTTCATGGTTCAAATTATAGGGAAAAAGTTCATAACACTATGAAAACTGAAAATGCCTACACTGTGAGACAAACAGAACCTCAGACAAGCAAGAAACGTGCATGGATGCATTGTCTTTAGGCTAAATTAATTTTTAAAATTGCATGGATAATTTGACAAAATCTCCAGAGATTAAGATTTTCTAATCATCTCCCAAATTATCTCCAAAGCATCCTACATGTCAGACATGCGGATCAAAACAGACACACCAAAACTACAGCACACCAGAAAAAGGTGTACTTTTTATTTCCTCTTTAAACAAATTAACAAGGCCATTTAAGAGACTCTGAACACTATCAAAGTTTTATATCTGCAGATCTTCTGTACTTAGCAGAGGAGATTTGTTTGGTGAGGCCTGTAAGGAGAAATACTTAAAAATCTGAAAGGAGATGAGTTGCTTTGAAGACTGGATTCAGGCTTCGAGGAGTTATTCATTAAGTGCTTCAGATATCAGAAGCCATTAGCCAAACTGTTACTGTGACGAGTCTGCATCCAGAATAGAAAAGACAGGAAAAGAGAGGGTGAGCAGTGTTGCATTTTGTCTACTAAAACTGTCCTGAATTTTAGCTTTTGGAGCTGCATTTAACAAACAAGAGCACTGTAACACACCTGGAGTCTTGTATACACACACAGAGAAAAATAAAAGAGCCTGTGTTACACAGATAGAGCATTTAAAGCAGTATGTGGGAGGGATGTGCATGTCTCATAAAAGCACCTGACAGGTATAATCACTATCGCCACTAGAGCTATGCCCGTATAAAGGCCTCTTTCATTAGTATTAATTTATTGTACCTGCACTAGAGAGTTTAGGTACAAGTAAAGCAACAAATACTCAGAGAGTTTTAAGCCTAATACAAATTAAAGAGGTTACATCTTAAATTAGGCACACAACAGCATTTAAATGAATTATCCCCAGTCAATCTACTCATCCCTTTCCACCGTTGTTTGTTCTTGGAGAATACACGGAGTCTTGTTTATCCTTTGAGAATTTGTGCAGCACAAGTTTTTGCTCCAGTCAGCACAGGAAGCAAAGGTTTTTTCTTTGCAAGGGTCTATCCTGCCCTAAGTAAATGCAGCACACTACGCACTTAAGCCATTCAGCAACTGTGATAATTACTAGGTTATCTATTTGCAAACATTACAATGTGACAGATCAATGGAGTGTGGCCTCTGACAGCACCTTTCACTGCACAGTTTCATCTACAGAGGAATCTGTCACTGCAGAGTATTACTGAGAAAGTGAAGCTAAGTTTGCAGCAAAGCCAAAACTGATGTTAAGAATGATGTGCTGACAGGGCACATATGCTGAATTTTTGACATAAGTTGTAAAGTGTAAGAAGAGGCAGAATGAAGAGGAGGAAATGCAACTGGCAAAGAGTCTGGCTTGCAAAAACAAAAATACAACAAATGAACAATAACAACAACAACAAAAAAAACCCTAACCCCTAAACTGCCCTAAACAAAAAGATTTGAGTTTGACTGAACTGACCTGATGTGAATAAAAGAATTTGCTTAATTGCTCAGTCACTGCTGTCCTGGGAATTTATATGAGAGAGCAGCAGCATTTATAACTGTACGTGATCCTCACCAGCCAGCATGAATTGCAATGAAACTGAGCTGCACAGGAAGGCAGCCTGGGAACTTTGTTTTGACTTGTGAAACGAGGAAACCAGGACATTAACATCATTGACAGGGATTAAACACAGAAAACCAAAAGGTTATTTACAAACTATAGTTGTATTTCAAGAATGTCCATGAACAGATGGGATTAGAAAAACATCAAACCTCCGCCCTTCCAATTTTTCCGGTAGGGTGGGCTGTTGCCAATCTTTCCTAAACTTTTTATTGTGTTTTAGCATCAGCCTCTTATCCTTATCTTAGAATGACTCAAAAAAGCAGCTCCTTGGAGGAAAATTTATTTTTATTTTTATTTTTTTTTTAAATCAACATGTCCCTTTTTGGCCAAAGCGAGCAAGATGAAGTCCAAACTATTTTTTCAGTTAGTTGCGTGTTTGATCAGGTTTAGCTTTGAGCTGTGTCATTTCCTGCACTCCCAGGCCGCTCAGGGCTAGGTCTGCAGCCAGCTTTGGCAGCAGCTGGGCTCTTGTAAACAAGCTACTTGCAGGTTGAGCAGCTCTGTTCCTTCAGAACTGCGGGGAGAGGGTGCAAGCGAGCAGAGGGGAGAGCAGCAGGGAGAACAGGAGATGCAGCACCATGGGTAACTCTCAAGACAAACTCAGATCTAGGTTCTAGTCAGGGCTCTGCTATTTCTAGCTCAATCAACTTTAAGAATAGTAAGAATCATCATACTTGGCCTGGACTCATCAATAATGCTTAAGACAGTTAAGTGATTTACCTCCAGTAGGAGAGCAAATGCCTGGGTTGTTACTGAAAATAATTCTCTTACAGTGGTTTGAAAACTATGGGATTAGTTTTTCTGCATCATTTGCTCTTGGAGAATGTATTCTTAACTCCTTCCTCACAGCTGCACATCAGCTGCTGAGAAATGATCTTGTATTCATGTGATTAGTACTAACGATAAAACTAGACAACAGGACTACAAAGTCGTATTTAACACCAAGTCCCTTCCAGCTTTCTCTCTAACTGGTGCTCAGAGTCCTTTAATTTCTAGCATTAAAAAACTACACCTCTCTGTACATCAGCCCAGGAAATACAGTAGAAAGACACCATGTTCCATCAGGTTCACCATATTCCATCAGTTCTTGATCCTATTTTCAGTGACAGTGTTGAAAACACTTCAGTCCTGCATATGCTGGCAGCTACAGAGCTTTCAGCACCAGACAAAAAGGCCACTCGGGAGCCCATACAGGCTACACAGGCAGCAGCACACAGCTCTCCCAGTGCAGCAGGTCCATGAGGAAGAAAAGTGCTGGGAGGAAAAACGGAAATTAAGCCCAACAGGGTATCTGTATACATACTTCTTGTCATTAGCAGCAGGGAAACAAATTTTCACCATGTCAGTTGATATGGAGGTGTGAAAATAAGTGGGATATATCAATTTGGTCTGGCTGTGGTAGCGTCTTCTTGTATTGCTTCATGAGCCAAAAATAGAGCAGATAAGTAACCTGGCTCCTATTCACACTAGCTGGAACTTCTTGTGTCAGGAAGAACTAATGTAAGTTCATTAACCCCCTCTCCTTCAGGCCACACATAATTCCAGCATTTGAGCTTCATGTAGTAGTGAAAAAAGAAGAATTGTGTTTTTCAGCCTCATTCATTCCCGTCCTTCCACCCACACATTAATGCAGCATAGAAATAAATTGTTCCAGGGTTCTGATTCAACAACATTCGTTCATGAGCACAGCATTCCTTGCAGAGCTCCCAGCCACCAGTACATGCAGAAGCAGACAGCCTGCACTTCATTAAGCCCAGTGCCCTGCTTAGCTGCTTCAGGAGCGATCTAACCTCCAGGTTTCACTGTGAATTTTCTTGAGCAGATCTATTATTTTGTAGGAAAAAAGCAAGTCTGCTTTTTCCACTCCCACCTATTTATGTGAAACAATTTCATAAAGCCACTGTGTTACTCTGCTGACATTGAGGGGGCGAATTTAAATGTTCAATCGTGAGCTCTGCTGCTCTTTATCAGGGCTACTGACTTGAAATGGTGCAGAGCTGTCTTATGCTTCTGGGCCAAATCTTTTATCATGGGGACAGACTCATTGTTCTGTGGCAACATTTTTGCATTTAAACACAAAATGCATTGTTTTTGCATTTAAATACAACAGAAATTCTGGGCAAAACTCTCAATGAGGCAACTTTGTATACACAACTCAAGAGTTACTTACACAGGTAACTGCTTACTAACTCTTACCCACCTGTTCAGGACGCACTTGAGCATTAACGAGTTGGAATACAACATCATCTGGGAGGTCAGCAACTTCCAGCAAGAAGGAAGTGAGAGTCTCCCCATCTTTCAAAATATCTAGAATTCGTATCCCTCTTCCTGGATGCAGAAAGCAGTGCAGAAATCAGTGAGAAAGTGAGCACTGTGAACATCACAAACCCAGCTTAATCTTGCAAAAACTATATGCTTTGGCTCAGGTTTTTAGTTGTGACAATGGCATTCAAAATGATTTTTGAAATTCAAAATGATTTTAACCTTTTACTGGGGATTGGATATCAGAGTTTGTTGAACATTCCTACTCTATGCAACTGACCTCAAAGATATTTCAGAGTAGGATTCCAGAAATAGTAGGATTGAAAAACATCGCTTGTTACATTTGAAAGTCTCTCCTTTTCTCTCCTAGCTATTCCAAATCTATTCCAGTTAACACTTTAAAAAGTCTCTCTAAACTCTCCTCTCAGCTCTGCTCCTAACATGCCTAGCTTGAATTCCTCTGTATCTTCCACTGATGCTTTCTTACTGCTTCTCTGCTCCACTGTAATTAATTACATCTCTCCATCCATCTCTTGTTTTGGGTTGGTAAGATATCCACCCTTTTGTGTTCTGAGTGTTGTCTATTGTTTTTTAAGGTAACTCGTTGTATAAAGGAGTTGAGTGCCTTTCCCCTTTCTCTGTGAAAGGTGTTTCCTATACTGCTAGTTACAAAGTGCTTTTACTTATCCTCTTAACAGTAAGTAGAGTGATAGCGGGTGTGAAATACATTTATAGTTGTTGTAAGGCTCTACAAATAACTACTAGTCAGCTTTTAGAAGGGGAAAAAAATAGTCCAAAGGACTTAGAGAAAACAATTACCTGCAATTCTTTCAGGATTAGTTCTCATTGTTTCCATAAACTGAGTCATAATGATCAGTTCTTCCCAGATTCTGCCAAGGTCCTGGATTTCAGGGGCTTTCAGTAAGAGCTCCTGAGCATCTTGATATACTCTTGCAAGGCTGAAAGGAGAAATAAGGAACAAATAATAATTTAAGAATTATGACTCAGAAAAACCTTTCTCAAAAACAAACAACAAAAAACCCACACACTTCTGCGTATGCCAGGGATGCTTTTTTGTTTTGTTTGTTTACTTTTTAATTTTGTAATTTTGTCCTCAATCTTCAAACATCAAAGCTCAATTTTATGGGTCCACAGTTGTTTCAGATGGTATGGGATGGAGTAAGGTTTGGGTAAAACCACGGAAGGTGTAAGAGGGCTCCTGGTGGGGCAGAAGCTTGGTCTCTCAATCTTTACTCTCTCGTTAGTCACGTTGATCTTCTGGAGAGACAGGACCTTCCCTCAAGACCACCTTCACCTCACAGCTATGGTACAAATATACTCTGTTCCTGGCTTAGCTTTAGCAGGACAGGGGGCACAAGCAGTCCCACTCAGCTGGGCAAGTGGCATGGCATGATCCCAGTACAGAATTCTCCTTAAACTCCCTCAGCTCAAATCCCTCCAGTGCCAGTGACTTGCAAGTCCTTTCAGAAGGTTTTGTTTGGCAGAGGTGGGAAAGCAGTTGGGCCTAATTTCACCAGAGGCAACTATTTACAGTGCAAGCTGGCTGTGGATTAGAAGATGCAGTACAAGAAAGGGTGTTAGCCACAGCCTACGTTTGTAAGCAAGTGCAAAGAAAATTATGACTAGCAGCAGTAGAGGCTAAACATCTAGGAATTCAACCGGCACACATTCTTTTTCTTCTTTGCAGTAAAACTGAGATTGAAGTTGAACATACACTTATCATATACTGCAATTCCTTAAGAGTGCTATGGCTTTCCATGTGCAAATTGATGACTCTCAGAATGCATTACTTATTTTAGCTTACAGGAAACAGCAAACAGGAAGGACTAAATTCTTTCAGAAAACACAATGTATTTGCTTCCTCTGCAACTCACTGAATTTACTCTGACTCACAAAGGAACAGTCAGGTCTGTAATAAGCAACCTGGAAAAGCTACAGTGTACATAAAATACAGCCCCTCAGCTTACTGTGTGACTGACCCCTCAAGAATTTAAACTATTTTAAATCCTGTTCACTAGGAACAAAATGTGAAATGCTAAGTTAACTCAAAACTACTAACTTTGACTTGACTGCAGTTATGATGGTCTTCACATCACTGGCTCATAATATTTTATCTTTGGATACTCCCAAGAGGATCATTTGCAAAGGGGAATTTAAAGCATTTTTGTAACTATTATAACAAAATTTTGCAATTGTTTTTTCTTTACTCTAAGGGTCCTTGTCTACTGAGCTCTTTCACAACCTGGCTACAAAGGAACACACTAAAGCTCTCACATAACTGTTTTTCATTTCTCCCTTTTCATTCGCACCACAGAACAATCCCATAAAATATCCCTCAGCACACTGAGGCACATTCTGAGCAGGCTGAGGATACTCTGTCCTTTCTCCCTATAACATTCATGCCCAAGAAGTACCTGGCAGGTACCAAGAGTAGCCTGACAGCAGTTGCTTAACAGATCTGTGTTACTGCAGCCCAGTCTTTCACACAGAGCTCTGCTTACATAGAATTGTTGTAGTTGGACACAATACCAGGAGCCTCCCCACGGGTAGGGCTGTGGAAACAAGGGTTGTTCATGTTGCAGAAGATGCCCTGTAACCACGGCAGTGTTCCTGCAGATGGCATTGCCTTGTTTGGGAAGTGACCTAGAGCACAGAAACACAAAATGTGAAGGTGTCTTTACTTATGCAGCCAGGGCGAAACCAAAGAGCCTTACAAGTTAGCTCAGCGAATGCCATGATGACCATAAACCTCTCTATTTTATTAAGTTAAAAGGTGAATAATGTATATAGGATGTTCAAGAATAATCTATGCTGGACTAATTCTGCTCCTATTGAAATTAGTGGTTCTACTCATGCTATTCAACAGCTATTCATGTCAATAGGAATAGAGATCGGAGACTGCTGAATGCTTTCAAAATTTACTGAAATAGCTTGGGATAATACATACAATTGAGACAGCTAATAAGAAGACCTGTTATCTCTAGAATCAAGTAATTTATGTAGTCTATACACTAAACATGCTGAATTCTGGACCAAATTTGTAGAAGTATAGCCCATTTGAGCTCTCTGGCATGAGAGCTCAGGAGTAACTTATAAAAAGGGGGATGGGAGCTGCTCACAAAGCAACAAACAATATCCAGGGCTTCTCAGTACAAATATGGCTTGAGGTCTTTGGTTTGTGCTCCCAAAAGAGTCTGTGATTACTACCAACTATGAAAAGCAGCCTCCTATATTAAGATTGTATTTGCTCCACTAAGATCCACTCCTACACTGGGAAATTATTGTCTTTCCACACATCAAAACTTTTTAATGTCACTGATCTAAGGTATATGTCTACTCTGACTGAAATAAATGCTAACCTAGTGTTCTGGTTTGCTTTTTTTAATAAGTAGCAAGACAATATGCTCTCAGTAACAACTTGACCGAATTTTGAGACCTCAGTTTAATCCATCCACAGAGTACCATGCACGAAGACATGAGCTTCTTTGATTTTTTTTTTTTTTTTTTAGTAATTCTCAACCTATGCATATAAATGATTAAACTACCTGTAGCAAAGGCTGTCATTCTGCTACTGGGGAATTACACCTGACAAACAGGGAACAGAATCTGTGTCTGAGACCTTCTAGGCATTATCTAGCACAAGTGTTGAAAAGTCTCAAATGGTCTTACATTCATGTTGACGATACACTGGATTAGCTCTCCTCAGCCAGACAAGGGCAAGAAATAACGACAGAGGCCATACAAGCTCCACAAGAAAACGAAGCTTAGAAAAGAAAAAGAAAAATCAATTCAAAATAAGATTTGCAGGCAAATCATGCCTAGTCATTACAGGACTAAAAGGCCAAGGTCATTTTCTATTGCACCAATGTCCAATGCAGCACATGCGTGAGAGTATCCCCCTTGCATCACATTGAAAGAACACCCAGAAAGAACAAGGATTTCATCAGACACCACCGAGTACCGCCATTAATTCAGTAGCTTCTCCACTTATGCCAAACAAACACTTAGGGATCCTGAACAAAATAAAAAGGGGAGGCAGAGTACTAAACTCTTGATAGACCAAATAAAAGTCTAAAGAATTGTAACACAGAGTGGGCCACTCAGTAGCAATACAGGAAAAAGGACTGGATGCAAAAGAGAAAATGATTTTACTTACACTTTAGCAGTGCTGGGCTTGGCAGTGGGTTGTCAGCGCAGTCTGCTTACCCAAAGGAGTAAGCAGAGGGGCCTTAGCATACACTTAAATTCTTTAACCTTTACTTACAGCTCCTTTTTGTCAACAATCACTTCAACGTTACCAATTTTCTAATAAAGGTAAACATGCATATACTAAGGCAAATATCTTGTCCTGTAACACGTAAGACCCCACATAAGGTCATATGAATACCCTTATCTTTCAACATACTTGGAGCAGTCATCGGCTGCTAGCCATGCCAGAGAAGCAAGGGCACAGCCTGAGCCACAGAGCAACATCCTGCCCGAGGCTCAGTCTGCTTCCCCCATTCCTGTGTCACTGTGTGTTTTACTGCCTCTGTGTTTTGGCAGACATTGGAAATTACAACCCTTTGATCATGTGACATGGGGTTTGGGCTCTGAGGAACCAGCTGTGTTTTTTTTATCCAGCCACGTGGCATTTCCCTCTCCCTCTTTCCTTCTCTCTCTCTAAGTGCCATGACAGACTCTTCCCAGATCCTGTGGTGTAGCATGTGTGCAGGAGAGCCCTCCCTCACTCCCCTCCTTCACTTCCACCAACCCTGCCAGGCACCACATACACAGCTTTCACTGGATATCCCAGCTGAAAGGCCTATAAAAGGACACATCTAACTCTTTCACAAATTTGTGATTTTTGCTTGCTGATACACATGCTGGTCACTTCATTCGATGGACTGTACGGTGTAAAGCTGAAATTTAAAAACTAAGATATTACCTTCTGCCTTTTCCGGATGACCCAGTTCTTCCATAGCAGAAGTCTGACTTGCTTGAAGAAGCTCATCTTCAGTCTCGGTTAACCTGGCATTAGAACTTTTTATTTCTCAGCCAATAACTGAAACAGACTTCAGAGCAAAATAACAGTGTTTAGTTTCTGTTATAATCTTTTGTGAGATTATCTTTTTTTTATCATACAGATCCTTTCATTGCCTACTCCACTTTTTACATTTGTACACTTTTGTACAAATTTTACATTTGTACACTTTTGTTTGGAGGATGTTTCCTTTGACACATTTATCAGTGTCAAAATAAGAGAGGAAACATATCTCTTTGAATGAAAATATAGCATTACCGTTCATTCCAATTATTATCATGAACTTGCAAAAAATGAACACAGTTAATTGCTGCATCACTTATCAGATTAACTGTTCTTTTTTTTTCAAACTAATGTTTCCAAGAAAAGATGGATTTACAACTAAGCATTATTTTGCATATCAATTACAAAGACAGAATTAAGCTTTCAATTCAGACAGTATAGGTCTATGTTGACTAACACGGCTTTAAACCTTGGATATAATAGGTTTTGCAAAGGAAAATGCACTGTAACAATTTTAGTAAAAAAAAAAAAAAAAACCCAAGATCTTAGATTTTTATGCTTTTAAGTCACTCCCAGGACATTTAGGTAGAGGTACAACAGAATCTAAGATCTGGCAGATCTAGAATTTAAGATAAGATTTTATGCTCTGTTTTCTAGGTTCACAACTCATTCTCATTACCAATATCAGCTTCTCTTTTCAAAGGAAAATCAAGATCGGAAAAGTAAGTCTAAATAGATACTTGCCAGATACACGTACCTGTTCAAAAATGAAGAAACCATTTTAATTTGCTGCCTGTACTGACTTCCTACTTTATAACTTACACAATTTAAATAGGTGAACTGAATAACTGTCCCATCTGCCAAGTAGGCTTTAGCTATCATAAAAACCATCAATAACTCTGACTCTTTCAGAAAATCATTTTAGGTACACATTCTATGGTCTGAAAAGGAATTTAGACCTCAACCAGGGAGGAAGAGGCCTGTACAGGGGAGAAGGGCTGGCACCAGTCCTGACTAATCCTGCTGGAAAGTGTTCTTAAAGAATGTGCAGATTTCTTTTAACATACGCAGCATGGAAGAGATTGGGGCAGAATACTTGAGGTCATACTGAGCTAGAATTGGCTGTGCTGCTTATAGGTGATCAAGTAACAAGTGATAAATTCTGCAGAAAGATTTTGCATACAAAACCGACACTGGCCAAACCTCTATTATGCCCCTATTTCATAGGTTAACAATTTTTGCAGTTTTCAATATCTCTCTATCAACTCTTAATAACTCAGACTACAAACAGAGCAATGTGGCAAGACTGACCAACAACAAAATCTGCTGCTGTCATAGGGAGTAAGTGGATTAACATTTGATGGATCCATTGGGATCAAGAACCTCTCATCTTCAATAGAAATAAGCTTAAGGGAACAAAGAAAATACATAGCTTGGTTATCTTGCCCAATACCACAGTACTGCAATTGAAAACAGGTCCTAATGGCTTAGATAGTATCGGGATCCTAAATATGCATCATGATAATGCTGCAATGGAAAAGATTTGGCTGGGAGATCGTTTCACATTGATGGAATTTGAAGTCTATTTCAATCATACTGGAAGGGATTAATGGAAAACTTCACACTGAGACCAAAGACCAGAACACAGAGGTTTGAGAAAGAAATTCTGTATCAAGATACCTAAGTTTTAATCCTTCCAAAGTTGGGCACTCTATATCTGTGTGAAAAGCAAACATCCGTACAGTAACAGAAGCAAATATTTCAAAAGTTAAATGTCAGAACACAGATACATCCTTTTCAGAAAAGTGACACTAGAGAATCAGTCAGGATTATTGTAATGTGTACTTCGGAAACATAAAAGGCTAAATTTACAAATTAACACCTACATTTCTTTCCCCAATACTCAGAGCTGGAAAAGAAACATGTCTAGTTTTTCTTCAGATATTTATCTCATCCAATCTTTGATCTATTAGCTGTTGGAAAGGACCCTATGGAAAACATTGCTTGAACGCCATCAAAAAAATGGTAAGAGTTACTGTCACTAGTGACATCCCAGCATGTAAACTTCCTGACGGGCCATAAGAACGTTCTCATCTGAAGCCACCATAAGTCTGATTGAGGGCAGCTCCAGCAGGGAGCAGCCTGCAGCAGCCAGCACGTCCACAGCAGTGGACCAGCCTCTCAGGCCATCACTCCCCAAGTGCTGCTACTCTGCAGCATGAATCCTAGAGCTAAACAAGTGGGAAAAAAGTTAATTCTGTTCCAGACTCTCTCGCCTTCCACTAAACACACTGGATGGGTACTCTGCAAGCTCCCTGTGACAGCTGTGAAAGGAAAATCATGCCCTTGTGAAAAGGTCGTACAATTTACACACCTCCAAAGGCCTCCTCTTCCCCCTGGTTCTTTATTGATCATGTTGTTCCTGTCTTGGTTAAGAGATCCTCTATTAGTACACACAGTCTAAGTCAGTCCACAAAATCTCATTACTTGCACCATCCTGTAAGTTTTGTTACTATTGTTAGCAATAAAAAAATTGCAAATCAAGGCCATAAATGGGATTAGGACTGCCAGATTAAATGGCTGTTTTCCCTAGATATACTAAGTATTTTTCTGGGACTCAGAATGTATTAGCAGAGAAGCTAGGATTAATAACCTTGCAAAAAAAAACAACCAAACAAAAAAACAGTAAGCAAGGTTATCCAGATTGCATTTATATATTAAAACTTACTCGTTTGTGATAGGGAGAGATATTCCTTATAGGATGAACAACTCATTAATGATTGACAACCTAATTAGTATTCATAAATTGCCAAAGGAATCACCCTAAGAGAAAGATTCTAAGACTGATTGTTGCTAAGATGCTGTTAAATGACTCAGAGGTTAAAAACACTTTTCCTTTTGGCATAGAACAAACTATTTTAATTACAGCATTAATACTTAAAGTAAACGTAACCAATGTACAAAACATTAAGATATGTATTTGGCTTGTCAGACACATTTTAGAATCATCTCTAATTTTAGAATGAACAAGAATACCTTTGTATTTCCCCAAATGGGTTTGTTTATAGAACCTTCACTGAGATTTAAAAAGAATGAATCTTGTTCTCCTAAATGGAACAGTTTCACATAAGCACATGATAAACTATGTCAACTTTACCATACTTACAGGATTCAAATTAGACAGGTTAACTTAAGAAAAAAGTGAAGGAAAAAAAAAAAAAAAAGGATCTAAGTACCAAATTCAGAAGACAGTGGAGAGACAGGCCTTGGATTCTGTAGCAAAACAAAGTAAAATTGAAATAATTGAAATACAATCCCTAACTATCCCTTCCTGTCTGGAATTCATCCAGCCAGACTAACATAAAACTGCATGGTTAAATTCAAGTCCTAATAACTCAACTAGAGCAAAACATTATAGTAAAATCATGGAGTAGGTCCACGATAAAAACAGTACCTTGCAAAAATATGCTGACAGCTCCACATGCACTCAGAGGCTCCATGAACTCCTCATGCGATTCGTCATGGTGCAGATCAGCAGCATGCTGCTCACAAATTCAGGGGTGGCTTGAGACAGCTGTTATTAAGAACAGCACAGATATGAGAAGAAATGTAGTTTCCAAAAAGTTGAGGGTATTAACACAAATATTAACCCCCTTTGCCTAAACTGGAAGAAAGCCCACACTTAGGAATTGTTTATTCAGTTTTTCATAAGAAGCTAATGCAAATTATGCGTTTGTTACTATTTAGAATGTGATGCACTTCTGCCTGAAGATACCAGACACTAGAGATGTGCCTTGTATCCCTGGTATAAGTAAATCTAGTTTTATAATTTACTTTTTGCAGGAAGAGATTTCCCTTCCAAGGGCCTGAGCGTAAGGGCCAACAAAAGTGGACCAGTTCTATCAGCAGCAAATAGTGACGTATGGGAAGGCTCTGACAAAGCTCCAGTTCACAAGAGGGGAAAAAATGTCTTGTTTGAGCAGTAGCTCCTTCCTGATTTCATCTCAGAGTCTAAAAGAACTCTTCCAGCCTCAGAATTACCAAATGGTTAGTAGAGTCTCTTTACTTTGCTTACATTGTATCAATTACACTTTATCAAAAGCTACCAAAAATTTCTCTGGACTCTTTATTTCCTTAAGTCATCATCTTGTGAATTTAATTATTATCTACAGAACGTTCCTGCCTTTGATGAGGAACCTGAACGTCAGGGTACTGAGACATCAGAGATTTACTCATTACCATCAGTTAAGAACACTGCACTGTAGTCTTTAATTCTCATGCTCTTTAATATTATTATAATAAAGAATCATCATCCTTAGTAACTAAGCTAGCAAATTACTTCACTTTTATGTCTGCTGATAAAACCTTGGGAAATCAGAAATCTTTCTCACTGCTTACAAAAACAACAAAACCCCAGGGCTCATGTCAGTCTCGGGCCTTGTGTAGCATCATCATTATTTCCTTCACTGTCTCACTGTCAGAGCCCTGTGACTCTTTTTGTATATTATGGGAGCTGCGTGCCACTCTAGCCTTTATTTTTAAAAACAAAAAAAACCCATAACAACAAACAAAAAAATATTTCTTTTTCCACGGGGCCTCAGGGAAACCTTTCAAAATCACCCATGGGTCCCCACTTCACTGAGCCTAACGCATACGAATGCGTAGATACCAGGCCACGCTGCAGCTGCTGGGCACTGCACTTAGCACATTGCTTCCTTGCTTAATGTAATCTCAGGACACTCAAGTCTTTGCCCAGATTTTCACCTAAAGTATTGACTTCAACTTGTCTTGCTTCAGAAAGGATTATGAGGCAATCTCATCTTTTCAAAGTGGCTTTGATCTAATTTCTGCTGGACATATGTTCATACCACAACTGATGCTCACCCTGTTGGAGTCTCAGCAGAGAAATGAAGGACTCCACGTAACCACAGAGGTATCTGTCCTTGCTGATCAATGGCAGTGCAGAACAACTAGTGTTGCTGCAAGGCTATACACTGTGTTCAAGCACAGCGTCTGTTTCCAAGGCGGACAATACTTTCAGTCAGCAAACATTTTAACACCAAAACTCAATTATTTCAAGAAAACAGATTGTTTCTTGCTGCCTGCATGTATGCAGTGAAGGCTCTTAACAGATTAAACTAATCTCTCCTAATTAGATTTTTACATTACAATTGGATGATGGTGGGACATGTTTGTTTTCAATGTTTATCTATGTCAGCGGTGCCTGTGACCCATTTTTGCTTGGAAAGTAAACAGAAAGCTTGTTTGGGGCCTGTCAGTTCAAATGTGAGGGGAGAATATGGTTCAGTTTATGGAGAACATAATTTGTGCACAATTTCTCTGAGAGCTTCTAAGGATTTCCTGATAATCCTTACTTTACTACAAAAAAGGAGGTATTCCACACGTGTCAGAATAAAAGTAATTAATGAAAATACAAATTTGATAGTAGTTCTTGAGTTATGTGCACAACAGAGCTCTGATAACACAAAGCTGCCTAAGATATAAATAGCATGCATAAACACCTACATGCAATAAAGTTGACATACATGTTATATTAAAATAGGATTGTGTGATTGCACACTTTACAAAAGACAAAGCCACAAATAAGTCATGATGGTCACGGCAATACCTAATTAAACCTTCACCTCACTTTGTTTCTCCTAAACATGCCATATTTTACCAGCTACTTTAAATGTCAGCATTTTATTAGTTTTATTTCCTCAATCTGCAAAGTCAAATTCAAGTGCTGTAATGCAAACTATAAAAAAACCTCCAACAGCACAAGCAAGTATTTTTCTATTATTATTATAATTTAACAAATTAGCTGAAAATATAGCTTTCACTATGCATATTCATGCCTACTGTCTGTGCTTATGGGCCAATACTGCTCATTTTCAGAAACAGTGCTTTCCAACAACTAGTCAACTTCTTAATTGGCAAGACATTACATACATAGAGGGTAATATCCTCACACAGCTTCACTAAAATCTAACACAATTAACACAGAATCACAGAATGGTTAAGGTTGGAAGGGACCTTTGGAGATCATTTAGTCCAACACTAACATTTCTGCTGAGGCAGCAGTGTGACAGGGTGTGCAAACATTTTATATAAACAAATATAAACCTGAGTGTGTTGGAAACTACACGTGCAATTTCTCAGAATCACCGAATAGTTAATTTTCTAACACATTTTTTAACACATACATAGTCAGGCTGGGATTTATAGATAGGAAATTTTGTGCCTAGCTATCTTAAACTCCAATGAAAAAAAACGAGACCAGAAGTTTTGCAAATGTTTTAAACATTTTACATGTTTCCATGAAACATATATGGAGAGACTTCAAGGAAAGAAATCTTGTGAAGTTGTAGCATGTTGGTGTCAAACTGTATTTCTTGGACATGGTGGCTAGTGGAAAAAAATAAAGGAGGGGGAAAGAGGAAATGAGTTTTGCCACTTAAAGAGAGGAAAAGAACAGGATGCAGAGACAAGTGCAGAGAAGCTAGAGGAAGCTGCAGCATTCACATGGTTGCTGATACAATGATATAAGCGAACCACTGACAAGACAAGTGAGAATTAAGGAGGACTGCTGAAACTTCCTTTGGAAAGGTATATTCCTAAAACTCAACGATAATGAGAACCAAGAGCAGCCTCCTCCACATGGCAAAACAGGGAAATGTGGCACCATAAACAGATTTTTCCTGCTCACAGACCCCAGTGGCAGCCTAATCACCCCTATCTGCTCAAGGCACAAGGCTTGAAGGCTTAAAGTAAGCACAGAGCACACCAAGAGCAAACTCTGAAGGCAGGTTGTCTTATATCTGGCACTATCCCATTTACTTCACATAAACACTCTTCTGACAGCTGGAAGCATCGCATCACGAGGCCTGAGAGGAACGAAAATTTTCTTAGCTTTTGTCTCTCAAATATTTTAAAGGCCTAAAGATTTAAGATGGATTTTTCTTCTGAGTGTCAAAACTTCTTCTAGGTGCCTACATAATACTATATTAAAAACAGAATTTCTGTGAAGACAAATTGGCATGCAGACAGAAACTTTGGTTGAGAAAGATTTGTTGAGGAAGATTTGTAGGTTTGTCTCTTAAAACCCCTTCTGTGAAACGTGTTTATAACTGTTTACATTTTCATATAATAGGATTATTTGTAAACATGGAGAAAATAAACAGATTTTTGCTAGTGAAAAACGGAAATATTTTGGCTAACTTCCCAGCATACTGAGTCTGGGTGCACACTGACAAACCTGATAAAAGCAGATCTGCAGAGTAAAATGTTAAGTGCTTAAGACCCAATACCAAACCTGTATATGCTCATAGAGTTACTCCAGATGAGCTCTTGTCTCGCTCCATAGACTGAATGTATCTTAGCAGCTGAAGAAAACATCCAAGGAGAATCTGGTTTGTGTGCTCTGAACTTGAGTAAGGGGGGGGGTCACTTAAGAAGCACAAACATGATCTGAACTAAATAACTGATATTAGGGTTCACACACCAGTAGAATTCTCAGAGCATTTCCAGTTAGCTTTCAGAAGAACTCAGGCCCTTTGCCACATTAGAGAACCTCAAGAATTCATGGATATTCAAGCAAAACAAGGACTTCTTAAACAGAAACAACAAGAAGTGGAAAACTTACCACATAAGCTTACCTCATGTGTGAGCACTGCAGTGGTATGGGAAAGAAAAAGCTTTCTGAAGGGATGTACAGCTTGGCTGCAAAGGAGCGCATATCTCAGATGCAGTTAGCACTTCACAGAATAACACTGCTCAGCTGTAAGGAGATTGTTTTAATCCCCTCCTCGAGGTACAACAGCTCAATCTGAGAGTTTAAGTACTGCTGAATAAAAAAAAAAAACCTAACATATGATACAACCAGCATAAGCACAATAAACTCTGTAGTAGGAAGCAGATACTTCCTTCAAGAATTTTCTTCAGATCTGAACAAACCTTGTGTTTGAAAAGATGGTCTTGGAACCATAGTTCTGGTGACCTTAGGGGCCCTGCTAAACAAAGAGCTGTCACGACTAATTAGGTCAGGCTCTCAAGGACTGCAGTTTCCTGCCAAAGCTTTAAGAAGGATGAGGTGAGTGCAATACAACTTCAGAGAACGTAATTACCAAGCAAATCTGACACAGTCAGGCTTCCTCCCCGAGGGTAAGCCACATGGGGAGGCACACTTTGCATGACCCCAGAGTCCTGTCACCTGGGGCAGGTGGGTAGAATCGCTGCAAATCAGCTATGTCAAACATCAGGCCTTGGGACATTTGCATCACAATCTAGAGAAACAAAAGGGAGCATTAGTGACATTTCCAGTCAAAAGGAAAGCCAAAGACTTTTCCCACCAGGCTTAAGGCTCCCCTGCCTCAAGGGTAGGGTTCTCCATGCCAGCCTGCTGTGTGACCTGCAGCTGGTCACGTCCCACCCCTGCCCTTCCCCAGACACCACCTGGCCACAACCCCTGCCCTGAGCAGCAGTTTCTGCGTTGTGCATGGCGCAGGGAGGCCATGGGAAGACGTTTCCTCGCAGAGCAGAAGGGCAGGCTACGGCACAGCACACCAACCCACGTGAAAGAAACCTGGGCTTGAAGCCAAGCTTTTTTACTAGTTTTGGAGGAACAGCAGATAAAGACAAACTCCAAGTTACAACATTTTCCAAGAAAATAAAATAACACCTTAGTGCTGAGAAAACTGCATCCCAGCCCATACTGGCCAAACACCATCCCCTCACTTCCCATTTACAGCCTGTACTCAGGCAGAGAAAGTTCTGGAAGGGTTAGGCCCGAGGCCGTGTCCTTCCCTGCTGCATGCAGGAAACAGGTGCAGCACCCCCCTGTTGTCCCCAACATGGGGCCCATTTCTTCACAGAGGGTGAAGAAATGTTTTTCAGAGGATGGCAGCTTTTAAAATGTCCTGCCTGCACAGGGACTGCACAAAACAGGATCACACCAGTGCTTTCCAGTCTTCACATGAAGGCTTTCACTTCAGAGAAGACATATTAGCTTTTTCAGCTCTATCACACTTTAATGTGGTAACTCTTTCAGTTCTATCACGCTTTAGGATGTTAGAGCATTTAGAGGTTATTCCCAAAACTAAGACATACACAATTCATCTTTTAAGAGTGAAATTTTTTCCTAACATGGTAATATAGCATTATAGTACCCAAACCTGGCAAAGCTGTTGAAATATTCATCCATGCAGGCAGATACTGCAGGACACTGTCCTCAAGGACAGGTGAAGCTTCTTCCTATCAGACACTGCTAACTAATCCCCACAGCAGCTCCTAGGCCCACAGGCTCAGTGGCCACAACAGCCCTGTCAGAAATGCACCACTGCTTGCAAGACTGGCAGGTGATTTTGAGTCCTATTTCCTGAAGAGGAAAGAGAAGGCTCAGTCTTCCTAAGCTACCTGCTCCCAGTCAGAGTCACCCGAATTAAGGAGATTTCACCTTGACTTCTACCCACTAACCTCTCTATAGGAAACCACCTACAGTACCACACCTGCCATCATCCTTGCTCCTCCACCATGACATGCCCAGCTTTTGGGGGATTTCTTGCACCGTTCTTTGGTCTCTTGCTTGACCCCTGAATGTGAGAAGGCAGAGTGGTTGGCAAGGCCCCTGACCAGCCTCCTTCTACAAAGCCAAAGAGCTTGTTTCCAACAGCCTTGTTAGCCCAGGTAATAAAACCCAACAAATTAATTACAATTCACACAAAAATTTCACAGAATCCTTCCACTACTGGGCCTAAAATTCTGTCTCCGCTGTAAGTCAACAGATTCTTAACACACTTATTTTCAGCAACTACTTTGTATGGCTGACAATAGTACCAAACAAACAATGTGGCAATAGCTCAAAGATGCTGGGCCTAAGGATTCATTGATGCCCACTTGAAGTTTTCAAGTGAGATTTGCTTTTCAAATAACTGTTTGAGAAATGCCCAGATGACCACTCCTTTTCAACATCATCCGAATGCTTCAGCACCAAAGTCAGGACACAGCAGGTTGCTGAGAAACAGACTCGCTTGCGGTGGCCTGATGAGAAAGGCCGAACAAAGATCTGAAGCACATTGAAAACAGCAGAAGTGCTTGACACAAGTGAAACATGGAAGCTGGTGGTACACAAGGACTACATCAACTCAACCTGTGTTTAACCAAGTTGTGCTCCTGGCTGCTACTTGAATACTTTCTCACAGATTAGTATACATTGCATTAAAACTAAAGCTTAGATCTGGAGATGCTCCGTCCATCTAGACCTAGGAAACCATTAACTGAAGGCCATTAACTGGAAGTATGAAACTTAAGTTTTTATTAGACTGTCCTAAGCCATTGGCATATACACAATACTAAAATATTTCTGATATATTTTTTAAAAACAATAGATTTAATTGCAGTTCACAGAATTTGCCAGCTTGTGGTCCTGTCTATACTTACCAGCACCATCCTTTCACAGGCTGCTCACTAGTACTGCTATGATACCTCTAGATTTCAGTAACTTTTTCTGCTTATTAAGCAGCCTTTTTTAATTATCTTTTCTCTTTTGCAAGTACAACAAGCTCTCATTTATGTCGAGAAGCCTTCACCTCTCCTCTTACACAACTTGCAAGAGTAGTCTTGCTGAAATAGTGTCTACAGTTTCTTCAGGCTTTCCTTCATTATGATACAGCTCCCTAAAGAACGATGTTAGCATGACCAGAACCATCCAACAGTAGCATGATCTTTCCAAGCAGACAAGCTTCTCTTCCCTGCTAAGGTGATAAGAATTTAGGAGCTAAATTTCTTTTGTCCTAGAAACTAAAAATCAGTGCAGGATTGGAAGTATTTTGTATGGACAAGAGGAATTGAGCGCTTCAGGATGAAGTAAATTTAGCTCTCTAAAGCAGGAAAGGGATTCTTTGCTTTCTGTATCCTCTGAGGGATTGGTTCTTCTTTTGGTTCTCATCTTTAACACTACCATACTAAAGTAACTGTACTCTGTAATATGTGAGAGAGGGTCCAACCAATTGCAATTATATTCTGATTATTAAAAGTCCTCCCCCTCCCAAGACAGACTCCATGAAGGTATGGAACTATTGCAAAGGCCAAATATCCATATTTTAATAAGTTAAATATAAAAAGCATAGAGTCACTGAAATGTTAACAAGTTAATATATTTTAAAGCAAATATAACAGTGTATACACATAAAAACCATTTAACACAAAGTGAAAACCATTAGATGCACCTACTAATGCAAATTTTTGGTTATTTTCAGCTTCTTCACTGAAACTTGGAACCCATGCTCTTCATTTCAGTTATACCAGGTTAAGTGGTGAAACTGATCTACAGCAAGCAAACACACTGCCTTTCGTGCAGCTGAGACAGCCACCATTGCAGTGATATTCTCCCGAAGGGCATCCAAACCAAGCCGACTGTGCACGTTTGCCCCCACTTATTAGGCTATATAAGAAACCAGAAGTGGATTGATTGCTGCTTCTGAAAAGTAAAGCTCAGTAAGTGCATCTCGCTGTACAAAAAAGCATTAAAGTGACAACATAGAAAACTGGCAATAGATGATCACATCTGCCTAAAATATACACATATGATACATAATTATGGGCCATGTTGGCCAGTATGCAAGTCTGGAGCAAAGCTTTAATTGCACAGATTAGAAAACTGAACAAATGCTTTAACAGAGCAAAGCACAAGCTTTGGTTTATGCTTAGACGGCAAACATCAAGCTTTCCATTTTTATTACATGGTTTAATACAGAAAAATGGCTCCTTTCATGGCTATGCAACAGTTGTTTCTCTATGAATAAGCACTTCATTCCATACTATGGAATGAAGCTCAGTGTCTTATCCAATGAGCCTATTAGCTGCATCTAGACTGGGAATGCAATAAATCTTTATGAAAACCTACTTAGTTACAAAATGAAAACTTATTTCCTTTACAATCCCCCCTCCCCCCATTTTTAAAACACTGCATATATAAAAATAACTCCAATATGGCACAAAAATGGGATTCTCTAATGAAGGCAAAGGATAAAGGGGAAAAGCAAAGCCTCCACTGGCAAGGTCAATACTTGCATAGCAGTCCAAGAAGAATTTGCACCCTATACAAAGTGAGCTTCCCTGTGTTCTAGCTCTTGGATCCTTTTTGGTCGCAGTCTCTGGTAAGTAGGCTTCAGATCTGCAGGGTGAATATCCTCTGAGCTAGTTTTTTGTTCACTTGTATTTTTTATGGGATCACCCGACAGAAGTGCGGCGCTCCCGTCCAGATTCACAGCATTGTCCTGGGGAAGCACAGTGCTAGCACTGGCTAGTAAACAAGCTTTAGCAGAAGAACCCTCTTCATCCTGTTTTGACTTGTTAGAGGGTGGTTTATAAAATGTCCCTGGGGGAGGCTGCAATGTTCTTGGTGCCCTGAAGGCAGCAAGAGGATGGGTATCAGGACCATTCCCTTCTGGTGTTCTTCCTGATCTGAGAGAAATAGAGTATGGCTTACTAGGAAGAATGGCATTAACTGAATTGTTACTGACACTGCACGAGGAAGATAAGGCACCTGCAGTTCCACTCTCAAGTGCTCGGTTCTCCTGAGGCACATTAGTCACAATCATTGCTGTCCTTGCTGTTATATCATATTGTTTATATTGTTTGTCCCAAGTCTTTCGTAGAGTCTGGGGATCGTAACAAGAAAGTCTGCAGCAAGTATTAACAGTAGGGAGTGATTTCACCTCTGAAACCTCTTCAATAGTAGGGCTCCTGCCAAGCTTCTCTGGACTCACTGCTCCTGCATTTCGTGAATTTCTTTCATTCAAAACACACGGAGGAAGTATCCGGTCTACAGGTAAGCTCACAGGGCGAATAGCTGGTTTTGTCCTTGGAATCCGCAATGGAACTTTGGTAATTTGCCGGTTGGGTTTTACAGGAAATAAGTTTGTTTTACAGCTGTCTTCGCCTACAGAAGCAAATGAATCGTCGTCTCTCTCTGAAGCTGAGCTCACAGCATCACCTACAAGTACACAAATAGGTGTTACTGAATCTTTGCACCAAGTATATAGAGAAATCAGCATGACTAAACTTGGTTATGATCCTTTGGCAGCTAGTATTCTAACAGAACACAGCACAGCCTTTCATATATACTAGGAGTATCCTAGCCTAGCCAACTAGTAGCACTTCAGTAGCAGTAAAACTCATACTGGACAGATGCAACCAAGAACGGCTAAACAAAAACGACTTAGACAAAACAACAAAATAAAAACACACAGGTGCTTTCCCACCCTTGGATACTTTCAGTTCAGAAGACTGGATGTGCTCAGATGGCTGAACCACTTATAGACTTAACTGGTACCAGCAGCGGGACAAGGGAAATTTTCAGTATAATTAAAACAAACCATTTATAGTTACTCCTGAATAAAATATTCTGTATTTGCATTAAAATCAACTGCTGCATTAACAATCTCAGCAAACCTGACTCATTTGGAGCAAAAGTATGAATATCCAAAACGCCGGCAGCCGATGATTCTTCCAGAGAACTATTCTTTCCAGAGCCTTCTAGCTTAGTCCCACCGAGTGGCAATGATACAAGTCCTAGGGGGAAAAGCAACCATCAAAACACTACTTGCTGGATACTGGTTTATAGCATTATAGTTGGTTTCAGAAATCCAGTGAATAGTCTACAGTGACAGCATAGTGATCTTGTTTAAAAGAAAATAAAAAGCAAGTCACTGCTGTGCTTTCTTACTAAATACATTACAATCTGATTCCAAACACACAGGTTTCTTGAAGGCTTTTAGAAAGATGTAATATTTTACCCCTCCTCCAAAATAAAGCAGAGTATTAAGCAGTGACAGGTAGTTTCCCACTTATGTCCCCCACTTAGATTATAAGAGCAGCTCTTAAATATAATGCATTCGCAATGGTATTTACCCACACTCCCCAAAATATATAAAAACTCATTAACCAGTTCCAGATGCATCTTCTTGCTCTTTTGCATTCTTGCTATTGTCCGATTCCAAAACCAATGAAACTGCTTCCGAAACTCGGCTCTCAGTTGGAGCTAGCAGAATACTCTGTGAAAAAAATCAGAGCAAAAGAAAATGAGAACAAAAAAAAGCATTCCTTAATCAAAAGGCAACTGACCAAGCAAGAACCACCCACTACCACCCGTGATGTTAAAAGGCTTTCACTGAAGTGTTCTTTGGAACGCTGCAACATTTAACACAAGATGACGCAGGCAACATCGCTCAGTTCGAGAAGTCACTCACTTCCTTTACAGCAACTAATGACTTCCTTTGCTGCTGTGGCTCCCTCTCTTCTGTTGATAAAGCAACTCCAATTGTAAGGGCAGTTTCTTCTGACTGAGACGCATTCAGAAGCGGTTGCAATGAAACGTCAAATATCTTCTCATAGTGTGTGATGAGCAGCTCTACTACCCGGGCCTGGTGCGGATAATCCACAAGCGATGACAGAGAAACCGTAGCATCCGTCTGACGCGGCCTGATCAGCGTTGGGCCAAATATTATGCCAAGATTCCTGGCTGTCATTTTATTTTCATCAGACTGTTCTGTAACCCTGTGTGAGAAGAGAAAAAATAAACATAATTGGAAATAATTACCACCAACTATGATACAATTTCCATTTTTTCGATAATAGATAGTGACCAGATCACTACCATACTTGGGTCAAATCCTGACTTAAAACACAACTGCCAGTAGTTTTCAGTTGCTGACCCTGAAGCCAGCAGACAAACAAGCATAATGGAGCACAGCTCTTTCCCACCTTCTTTTATTTTTCCCATTTTTACTTTAGCCAAGAACTCATTAAATTGAGAACAAAAATAGAGCAACCTACTCTCCATATATAATTTCCCCAGAACAGAAAGAACTAGAGCCCTCTATGGGTATAATGGTTTAAATATGAACAATTTTCTATAAATGTCCACCTGCAAAAGTTTTTGCCACCTAAATTGATAACTGAGTCAAATTTAGCAAGATCCTTCCATTTTCTAAAGGGAATTCATGGCAGCCACAAGTTTAGAATGTAAGTATAGAATGGCAAAGCAATAGCTGCCTAACCACAGCTTCAGGGAAACAAAAATAAAAACATTTCTGCTGTGTCTTAACTCTTGGAACACCAGAACCGGGACCTGTTCACACAGATTAGGAAGTAAAGGTTAGAATTCAGGATCTCGGCTACAGTTCAGGGCCTCAACTCAACAGTATTAAGTGTGAGGCAAGCTACAAAGTCTCTGCTATTTCAAAAGCACTTTGGGACAGTGGTCGAGATGCAAAAATACACACTTTTTTTTTTCCTGCTCTAAAGGACCAGGAGCCTGGAAAAGACTTTAACTGCCCAAGTTAAATTCTGTCATAAGTGTATAAGGGCATAGGACCTGGGAACACAACACGACGTATTTGGGGAATAAACAAAGTGAAAGATGCACACAAACCCTGAGGCTTTTTCCTCTAAAGACATCCAAAGTGTTCAAGAGCTTCTGAGTAGCATATAAAAAAATATCTTTCAACATACAGTTTGTATATCAATCTTCTCACCTGTGAAGGTGTCCTATAAGGTACTGAAGTGTGTTATAGTTTGGCACAGGCAGCTGCTTGAGAAGATCTTTAATTTTAATGATGATCCTGTTCAGCTCAATACAGATTGACTGTCTTTTCTTTGATCTGGGACTAGCTTGTTTAGCATCCAATTCCTCATTAATATTCTGGCTTTCTTTTGCAAGTCCAATGAATTCATTGTAAAGTCGAAACAAAATCAAGGGTTCTGGAAGCTGAGGAAATAAGAACTTGGCTCTTAACATAGAAGAGACACCACATCCGTGAAATGATACTTCAGTAGAGATATACATGTCACAAATCAACAAAGAAAGTAAACTCATTTGCAACACACAATAGAATTTTAGTTTTGCAACATTTCTGAGAGATTATTATGCTTCTTGGGCTGCTACATTCAGTACCCTCACATCACACTTCGGGCAAGTCTTAAAAATTGCATGGGCACGTCTTAAAAATTGCGCGGCATCAGATTTTTGTATGTAAAACCCATTTCAATACAATATTAACAACATGAAGAAATTCCAGGTCACCCTCTTGTCTCCCCCTTTTTCAAGGGAGCAGGCCTATCTAAAAATTGCAAACTGATTAGCCACAGGATGTAATAAGACTGGGGGAAATCATTATCCAGAAAAAGCATTGCAAAATGGAATTTATTCAAAATGCAGCACGGTGCCTGAACCCACCAAAGCATGATATATAAAAAATGCTATCACATGAAAAAGCCACCATTAAAAAATAAATAAAATCAAAATTCATCTTTGTAGTATCTCAAAAAGCACTTAACTTAATGGGGATCATGGGATTTGGAATGCTCTTAAGAATGCTTATCTGTGACAGGCAGTGTGAGGAATGGAACATGACAGGCCCTAAGGCAGCTAAGGATTGCTTCTTCAGGGGGAAGAAGTTTCTAGAGCAACTCAGTCATTGGGCAACTCATCTTTTCAGATACTCACTGAATCCCTTTTGGATAACCCATTTGTAAAGCCCTGAAATTCCATTTTCAGTGAAAAAGAATGATAAGCTGTTTTAACAAGCACATCATGACTTGCATGAGTGTTTAATCAAAGTTTTATTAGCAATGAATTAGCATTTGCCTGCTTTTTGAAACAAGAGTATGGGAATAGTTTAAGCTTCATATGAAACAAAGCAAATAAAGTAACCACAAGGTTTTAAGTACTAAGCCTCACAAAGTTGATAAACAAATGCCTGGTTTGTGTAGTGTACTGGCATTTAGGAAAAATCCATGCCCAAGAAGAATCCAAATTGTAGTGCCAGTGGTCAGTAACCTCAGTTTTCAGTGCCCTATCAGTCGCCATGTGAGAACATGCAAATATAAAACACGTTCGTTTCATCTTCAGAACAAGAGGAAGATAATTTCTTCCAGCAATTCTGCAACTAAAGTTTATTATGTTACTTGTTTTTCTCTTCCATGCTCTAGAGTTTATACCTGGCGGAGATACAACTTGAGAACATTGCTGATGTCATGGGCATAGAGTTCTGAGAGTTCGACCAAATCCTTTCCATTTTCAAAAGCCTGACAGAGTTTTTCAACTCTTGACTTGGCTCCATTCACACGGTAGATGCCCTGAAATAAGAGACCAGCAAATTCTATTTTCCTTCTAATGGCAAGTGTAAGACAGAAACATGAGAACAACAGTGCAGTATTCCTGTGTTAAGGGTTCCTCTCCCACACCCGAGGTACTTAAAATTTTGTAAGTAAACTTAGGCATACCTTTACATTAAGGGCTCTGCTTTCAATTTCAGAAGTACACTTTTTGATGATGAAAGGAATGCCATCAGGAATGTTTTTAGCAGCTTGGGCAAATTCCACTCCAAACAAGTGAAGCCTTCCATGAAGTTTTTTGTGCCCACATTGAATAGCTAAAGTCTCCAAACACTTTTTATGGCATGCAAGTGAACACTGGAGGGGAAAAAAAAAAAAGTTTGACACAATCTGACACAAGAGATCTCTCCAGTGCTTCTCATGCCATATAGGGGAAAAAAAAGAAAAAAAGAAAAAAAGAAAAAAAAAAAAAAGATTCACTGGTATGTGGTGCTGTTTGCTTTTTGTTCATCATTCCATGAGCCACAAAGATCGCATAACTTAAACATTAAAGTTTAAGTACAAAGTTTCCAAGACTCCCAACTTCACAAAAATCCCAAGGAGCACTTACCTCCTCACATTCAGCTCCATGAAATACTACTAAGCTGTCACATTCTCTGCATTTAGATGGAGCTCTCAACTTTCGTAGTTTGTGTGTTTGTGCTGCTTTAGACATATTAGCATTTCTAAAAGGTCCTGGAGAATTTGCATTTTCCGATGTCAGATCATTCAAACCTAGAGGCAAAATTTTTATGTTGAATATTCTAATGTTTAGTTAGATGCAATAGTGGGATGTTTTCTTTAAGAACTATGCCGTAGAACATAGATTTCTAAGTAATTACAACTAAAAGCAAGTAACATTATTTCCATTCCAAGAAAGTAAAACAATGTTATAGTCTGTATAACAGGCATACACTATCAAATAATCTTGCACAAAGGTAGAATCAAATAGTCAAGTCCTACATATTTTAGTATTTTTTTTCCTGCATGTCAAAGGTTTAGTACATTTAATTCCAACTGTCTCACAGATCAAATAATTGTCCATGCCAGATACTTCAAAGTAAAAGCTTGTACTAGAAGATAAACGATGACAATATAGCTTGTTTCAGGGATCACTGACCTTTACCTTAGGAGGATAAAGGCACTAGAAATATTCAAAGGCTGGCTACATATTTAACCTAAATGTATGAAGACATTCCGTACTGTTTCACAGAAGTGACCTGACTCTTATTTTTCAGCTCTCAACCTCATACAGATGCACACTGATTTGAAGAACAGTACTGTGGGCAATCACAACATTAATATACTGAGAAAGTTATGCTAAAACACAGAAGAATCACATTCAGGGCATCTTATAAGGACTTCGGGTATGGAAATTACATTACCACAGTCTGAAGGAGAAGGTGGTTCTCTTTCATCAAGATCATCTGCAGATGACATAGTACCAGTAGAAGGTGTTCGGGGAAGTCGCCTTTTAAAATCGCCTAGAAAATGGAAAAAAAGTGGGAAAATATCACCTCTACTCGAATGCTTGGTCTCTTAACATTTCTTAAATAATCTGCGATCTCTCCATTAAGAGTCAAAGAAGAGATTTCAGATCAGTATAGCTGTGGGTGACCTTTACCTGGGCTAGCAGACGGCGAATCCATGGATCGTGACTCACTGCTTCCCCCTGCACTTTCAGAATCACTGCACATTCCTCCACTCTGGTTGCCAACTGACCACGACCTGAATGGTGGTGGCCCTCGGATTGCTTTTTAAAAGAAAATCCCAAAAATCCAAGTGTCAAAGACAAAGTGAGGTTGAAAATTCTTTACTGAAATTTTACTGTAGTCAGAATAGGAAAATATTGGAAAAGTTAAATGAAGATGAAATATACACTGAAGACCCAAAGCATGTTCGGCATGTAGGAAAAGGAATTTTACAGACTTGACACTCGTGCTTTTGCAAAACAGCTTATAAAAATATTAGAAGATTCTTAAATGTTAGTGTTAAACATCTTTTATCCAAACAGCTTAGTACATTAAGTTTAACAGTATTTGCTGATGAGTGGCATCTCATCTCATCTTTCTCATCAAATTGTAAAGACAGTTTTCCATTTGGTCTTACATTCAAGTACATGCACTATTTTTAAATTTCAAACTTAAAAATGCAGTTTCCCCTGCACCCTCAACTCTAAGTTTCTTGACAATAAGATATCAAGAACCTTCTTTTTTTCCTCCTGACATTATTATCTAAACACTGAAACAGAAAAGAACTACCTTGGATATCTGTACTACTGGAAGATCTCTTCTCTCCAATCTTTTGTGAACGATGATAAATTGGGCTTCCCACATCATCTAATGTATGGGTAGGAAAATCTCCTGAACACTGAGATAAGTTACCATGGGATGTATGGATGCTGTTTACTGATTGCTTATTAAACACCCTGTAGAAAGATGAAAGCAGTTTGGGTAATGAGTAAAATAATAAAAATAATTTGATTTTTCATCACAGTACACTAAAATGCTCCATTTAATTACTTGTCATGACTATATGCATTTGGCATGGAACTATTAAAGCGCAAATACTAATAAACAAACAAAAATAAGAAGGTACTTTAGTAATATTTCCCAATGACTCCCTTCCCTCGCAAAATTAATCAGCTTTTCCACATCTCTGCAAGGTTTTATGACTCCTGCTTTATGGATTTTGAAAACACAGTAAATTTGTTCATCTAAAATCTGGAATAATTCAGATGTTCCTGCATCCTACTCTCATGCTTTGCTCAGAGATTCTCTTGCCAGTCATCAGAACTATTCATCTAGACAAATAAAAACTTCAACATATTGTGATGTATTGTGGTTAGAACCAGTTTTTATTAAAAGCAGAGAAAACATTGAGACTTACAGTTCATTACAAAAGTCTGCTTAAGACAAGGACAGAAAGCAATTAACAGTGTAATTAGTGTAAAATGCTGAAGTGCCCTGTGGACAAAATGTCTTGCTAGCCAAGTTTAGCAGTTAGGAAGTTGTTGCTTAATCAGCCCTCCCCTACTCTGCTGAAGGAGATAACAAAGACTTAGAAACATTAAAAGTTCCCTTTGACCAAGCTACTGTCCCTTAAATAAACGCAGGCCCAAGCAATAGAGTGATCACTGCAAGCGCAAGAACAATCATAAGGTCACGTCAAAAAGAGAAGGGATGAGAACAATGCTCCTATAGATCTATAAAGCGAATAGCCAGGAGGACATACAAGGAGTTTGAAATTTCACACTCATCCGTTTCTTGGGGAACTGCATAGTTAAATCCCCTAAAATCAAAGTTTACAAGCACAGTCTAAATCAGTCTTAAAAGGCAGGAAATTTACAGACAAGAACTAAGAATCTCAGCTTTAATTTTGAGTTTCCTGGCTTTTGTTGGTACAAGTCTGACTCAAGCATTAAGTTTTTGTATTTAGCTTCCTTTTGAAACACAATGACGACACTTTCCTGTAGAACCGTGAAATTTGCAGATTGGAATGGATATTCTGGTACTTAAGTGCTAAGTAACTATTTTACAACAAGTTAAAGGTAGAGGGGTAGTTGCCACACTGATACTATAGGTTGTCCTTTGGTATCCCTTTACTTCCACCTTAGCTATATCTTTCATATATGAACAGTGAAAGCTGCCATTTTATGCAGCTGAAAAAATAAAAGTTTTGCCATGCCCCTCTCATCTTTGAAACAGTCTTAAAAAGAGACTCTATGCTAGACAGCATTAGACAGAAATCAACCTTCCTGCCACAACGTTTTCAGACCTAAAAAATAAAGGAGAACATACAGTAGTAGCAAAACCTGCTTACAGAGAAAAAGTACTCTCACACTTTAAATTGATTATTGAGCAGTAATGCCACACCACATTTAGTGAACACTATGCAACATGAAAAAATACATTTTTTATATTAATTAATATCTACACTTAAATTCACTTACACCATTGACAACCATTGTCAATGTTCTAGCAAGTCTTTACAACACAAGTTTCTCCTTGGAATTTAAAGTCAAGTTTTAATGGCAACATTATATATTGCTGACTATCAAATAATTCTGTTTTATTGTTCCACATGCGTGCCTCATCTAATTCTGAAATAAGCAAATACTACCAGCAGGTTGGAACTCACCCATCAACCTGGGAATTCTGAGTTTCAAAAGAAGTTGGTTCAATGGCAACACCTTCCTTTGGCAAACTTTTCACAAACTCTGAATACTGCTGACCAGGTTCATAGAGTTTGGCACTCTCACAGAGGGACTGGCAGTTAACTGGAAGAGATACAACCTGAGCATGCTGCAACTGGAACAAGTTAACTGCTGCCTGTTAGAAGGAAAGGGAAAAAGAGAAAAATACATATTTGTAGATTGTTTACTAGGTATTTCACTTACACACTGCTTGACCTAATAGCAAGAGAATTATTTAAACAATTTGTATTTCAAATGCTGCTATCTTTGTCTGCACGTTTATAGAGACTGACTTTGTGCAAGACTCCTGAAAGTCAGCTTGCAAATACTTCATCTGTTAGCACCAATATTCTTTTGTGCTCACTGGGTTATTGAACCCTCCAAGTAGCAAAGGCAATTCCAGCATCTTTCCACTTTGACAAGACAAACAGTAAAATTTACTGCTACCAAAAAGGCAGCTTTTGTGCTCAAGGAAAAGTGTTAGGTGCCACTTCAACAATTAAGCAGTGGCAGTTCCAAACCTGGGCTAGCTCATCATCGCCCTGAAACGAGAAAATGACCAAGTACCTTGTCACAGAGCTACACACTAACTTGGGCCTTTCCTTGTTCAGTTATGTAGAACTTTTAGCGCCCCCCCCCGCCACTCCCAACAAGTGGGAGGCCAGGAAATAAGCGTACTGCATGGCTTCTGTTGGAGCTTCAGGATTGCTGGAGTATCTACCACTCTTTCAACTTCTTAAACAGGAACCAATGTTTACATTTACATATTCTTTCCTACTTTTGTTCTTTAACAAGTCAGTATCTGACCAGCTCACACTAATATGGTATGATGCACCTACATAAAGATCTCAGGCTTGCTCATCCTACCTCTCCGAGATGAGAAACACTTCGTCTTCACTGTAAACAGCTTAATAGGATTTTGAACTTTCTACAACAGCATTAGCTAGCTGAATGCTCAGTTTTTGATTTAGGCAAACAGAACCTGATTGCCAGTGAAATCCATCCTGCAAGTGTGTTAATTGAAGACAAAGTTCAAAATGGTAACAAAATGGTAGCTATTATTGAACATTTTTTTCCTCAAGCTGCTGAGTTCAGAGCACATGTCTATTTGCAAAATATAATCTATAATTTTTGAAAACAGTTTTGAAACTGTAGGACAGTCTTGATAATCTTATTTATATGTACTCAATTTCCACACTAAGCTAAAATGGATTTTTGAAAACCTTCTATTTTAAACAGTTTATACTTTAGCTGGGGTTCTCTTTCAGTCTTCACCTCAAGTCATATTCTTCTTACTGCTAAAAATATTTCAAAAAGGATCCTTACAGCTTTAAGAGTGAGATCGCACTGGTAAATAAGCTCCCGAAGCTGTGTTAGGACATCACTTTTAAAGCTTTCCAAAACACTTCTTTTCTCTTCAACTTCTGCCATGCTTGCTTTATAGTGCTCCTTGGCTTCTTCAGCCTAGAGAAGACACAAGCACAGACAGCTGACGGAGTACAAGACCTTAGTATTAGAAGCAAGATAAACACACACACACAAACAGGCTGTAAGAAGAGAGTTCCATTTAGGAGAAGTGTCTGAAAGAGCATAGAAGGATTAAAATTAAGAATTATGAGCCAAATACTTGTTCAAATGCTATCACTGGGGAACCACAAATAAGAATAGCAAACACTTATCTCTAAAAACAAATAACAAAATCCCTTACTTTTTGAAGGGCCTCCTCTTCTAGTCTTCGTTTTTTTTCTAGTTGCTTGCTAACATCTTTCACAAAGCTTCCACTTGAGCTAAGATGCTCCTCCTCAGCACGAGCAGTGCTGGATTTTGCCTTTTCATACTCATCCTGACGCTGTATACATAGCAGCTTTGCTTTTCTTAGAGCAGCTTCTAGCTCTTGCTACAGAATGCAACAAAGGGAAAAAACAAAGAAATAATGATTTTTTTTTTCTAGTTATTCAATGCCATGTTTAAAGAGACTGTTGGGCAATTCAAACTATATGCACATCAAAAGGTACCGTTTTAGAGACAGAAGTACACCAGGGAACTGACCGTTACAGCAAGCCCTAGAAATGCTCTGCGTGAATTTAAGTTTGTAACATTAAACAGCCTAATTTGAAGTCCCTACTTTTTGAAGAATTTTAAATTGAATAATTAAATATGAAAAAATACCATTTTTTTCTGTTCTCGCTGCCAAAGCTCCTTGATATCTTTCCGTTGTCTATCCAACTCATTTTTTCTTCCCAGAAGGGGCTGTATGGAAGAGATTGAAAAGAATAAACTCTCAACCATAAGCTTTTTATGTTCTCTAAAATCTGTACAGTTACAAAACTTTTTAAAAACTTGCATAATCTTGGCCATTTTGTGTAAGCTTACCTGCACAAATTTATTAGACTGGAGAGCAGCAGCTGTTTGTTGCCAAAGCTGATTGTTCTGAATATCATTTTGAAAAGCATTAATGAATATCGATTGGAATGGCATATAATCCTAAAATTACACACACAGAAAATATTAGTGCATTGGATAAGACATTATAAGAGCCTGTATAACTGAACTAGATTTTCAGTTAAGTTTAATGAGGTAATTCTATATGCATAGAACTCGGATCATGCATAAGGGTAGGAAATGGCAGTGCAATTTTTCAGTTAAATTTTATTCAAAAAAGAAAATACTCTGCAGAGTCTGCAGGTCCATATTGCAAAGCATACAATACACTACACAAAGGAAAAATCATACTGCAAAAAAAAGTCTATTCTATTTTCAACAAAAATAAATTTACTTCTCCAGATTTCCAAAAGGGGACAGAAGGATGAAAAGCAACAGATGTTTTAGCTAATCATCTACTGAATAAGTCAATTCTATATCAATTTAAAACTCCTTTCCTCAGTGCCCCAACAGTTTCATTTTTGGCAAGGCATTCGATTCATATTTAAGCCTGAAAACAAAGAAAAAAGCTAGAAGTTACTTACCTGGGGTCCAACAACAGCTTTAGCAGTTTCAGCCATTTTTGCCAGGTTTTTTGCACACTCCACTTCTGTTAAAAACACATTCCACATAGTTACTGTTTACACTAACAACTATACCACATGCTAAATGCTTTTTACATTCTTCCTCTAACAGATGGGCTACAGAGGGATCACCTTCACTTTGTTACAGGCCTTTAGTTATAGGAAATGGGCGATAGTTCTGTCCACTTCAGCGGAACAGCTATTAATTGAGAAATCACATTATTGACAGTCTGCAGCACAGGGACCTGACAACAGATTTAATTCCATCATGACAAAGCTGATTAAATGCCAGAAAGAGCCACTCACCCAAGCTAAGCTTTTTTTCTACCCATGCGACTACATCCTTGGTATATTTTGACCATGCTTTAGCATAGGACAGAGCTGATTCGATCCCAGTGTCTTTTCTCAGGAGCATGCTATCAACCTCCTCGGCTCGAAGATGCCCTGAAAATAAAGCACCAGACTTGAAGCGAATTTTAGACATGACCACACACTAAGAGTAAAGCCAGCATTAGCCAACTGTGAACGCTAAAGCAGCTCTGATCTGGAATTGTTCTTTAATACTAATTGACTCTAAACAGGACTGACAGAGGTTTTAGAACATATTAAAGGGTCACAGTACTTTTTCCTGATTAGTCATATGGTCAGCATAACTTTCTTAAAGAAAGTGATCCATCCAAACATCAACTATATGCAGAAGTGCTTCAGGCCATTTCCTTCACCCTCCTCAAAAAACTTCTATGATAGTAATTTTCACTGAAATTTTAACGACAACATAGCTATTAAAGTCAAATTTCTTGACAGTATTTTAGAAAGAGAAAATAATAGTTTCAGCATAGTGTTTATTAATAGTAAAAAAGGCCAAAAAGATGACCTACCTTGAATATCATCCCTTTCATGCAGTGACCCCCCAGACTCCACAGAAAGGTTCTCAAAAGACTGATGTAAAAGAAATACAACAGTAAATTAGGGAAAAGCTCTCGCTAGAATTGATAGACAAACTAAGAGGCATAATCTGCCCCCTACTGTGCTGTAATTCCCTTTTACCCAATAAGATAGGCTATCCTATTCTATCTACAATAATCTTATAAACTCCAGTAGCTATAGATTGAAACATATAAACGAGCAGGGAATCATTATACATAAGGTTGCGATGGAAGAATTAATTTTTTAACTAATTAGGCTGATATTTTAGGGACTTCTAGCTTTCCTTGGTCTCCTCCCTATCTTCAAGGAAAGCATTTCATACAGACCTACTGTCATATACATACAAATCAGACATCTTTCTGCAAGTCATTGGAATTGTAGATTTCTGCCTTACAGGTATAAAGCTCCCGCAAACTATCCGCAGATTTCCAGGTAGACACAAGGCTGACTTTCTAAAGTACTGATAACTGCAGCCAGACAGAATTTAATCATCAAATCAACCAAGGGAATTTAGCATTTCATCCCTGCCTTTGCCCTCATGCTGTATTTTGCTACCCTTTTTAAGAGTGCAAATTAGTACCATTTGTAGGAATAAATTTAAGTGAATGAAAAGTTTCCCTACTTAAACCCCTCAAGAGTTTGCTTTTGTTTTCAACTTGTATCATTTTAAATGATTAAACTAATCTCAAAAACTCAGTGTCGAGCAGGCAGAAGACGAAGGCCAAGAAACAGCCAAAAGGCAGCATTAAGTTTTACAAGAAGATATTTCTTCTGATTCTGTGCTGTTTTATTTTCAGACTTAAGATTAAAATGAAGTAGGGTAACAGTGACACACATAGTTCTAGTATTTTGGTTTGTTTCTTAATGTAAATCTGATTATGTCAATCACAGAAAAAGAAACCCTACGAGTACTGTTTACTTCATAGCAAAACCAGGATTTTCTTATACCACAATGGGCACTGTATTAATCAATTACAGTGGAGATAGTAATGAACAGAAACAAAAACAGAATCAAATTACATTGCAGATCAGCCCTCCCCTACTTCCAATCCTAAGAAAATGAAGGCTACTACATTTGCCATCTAGTAAGTGTTTTAGTAAGAAGAAATTACTACTTTGAAACAACCAAGACATTAATTAAAAGCTGTTCGGCTACTCTCTAGTAGAGAGCTGTGTGAACAGAACTGACAGTAGAAAAACTGAACAAGGGTCAATATTCTCCCACCTAAAAGTATAAACACTGCTCACATCTGGTTTGGTTAGCAATTTTTGAAAGTGATATGTATCTGTTACGGGAACAAGCAAGAGGGGTAAAAAAAAATTTACTTTATGAGCTCATCCTTTACAACCAAATAAAACACCCTAAAACAAACATTTCCCATTGGAGAAGACCCAGATCACATCAGTCCTGAGAACTGTTCCCTCCTCTCCAGTAGCTCAGACGGTGCAGTTAGCACAGCTATCGATGCTCATTTGCCCATCCATACTCCAGCTACAAATGTACAGTCCCACTTTGCAAAGCCAAACACAGGGACAGCTAATGCCACTCCATTACTTTTACTTATATCCTCTCTCACTTATCATCACAACTTGACACAGATGCTGCAAAAGGACCAACTGACCCATCCCAATGGGCCAAGCAACAGAAAATCCCAACTTCTAGATAAATTCCACTTCAACTGAACTTCAACCAAGCTGACTTCTTCCTTGCCACCTCACCACTGCCCAAGAACTCTCAATCTAGGTTAGACACAAGTCTCCACACACATTTTGAGGATTTCATCCTATATTACATTTGCAGATCTATATTGCTTCCAATAGATTGTGGAGTAATAAAAAGATCACATGTCTATCTCAGCTCTCCTGATGCATTCTCCAACTTCTTGCTTTTAATTAAGAAATACCTTTGCTTTCCCCGTAGTTCCAGTTGAGCTACGAGGACTACAATGAAAACCTTTACATTTGCTAAATAAGAGGGTATATACATATTTAACTTAAGGCTCCAAGTTGAATGCTTGAACAAAAGAATGTAGACTCCCTGGCAGCCTAGAGAAACAAGACCATTTTCCACCCCACTTCAAAGTGATCCACAACAGCTTAGTTAGGAAGGCTCCTAACTTAGTAGGCAATTTAAATCACACTCCTTAATTAACAGCCAAAGTGTTTACATACTAAATTAGACCAAGAAAAAAAAAAAAAGCAAGCTCTAATCTTTATACGATATGGCTAGCTGCTATGTTTAACCACAGAACAAATATCTGTAGGAACGAGAAGTTAATACAGCTACTTAAGTATTTTGCATTTAACTCCTAAGGCTGATTTCCTGCTTGTTCTCCAATCTTGTTCTGTGTGCTGCAGATCAAAGCAATATGCTTCATCTGTTAAATATGCATCTGTCTGAATGAATGTGCACCTAAAATTTAAGATGGATATCCAACAAATTGAACCATACTACCCTACCTGCTCCATAGTTTATTTACAGTGGTTCTCTTTCACCTTCAGAAAAGCAAATGACACTATAAAAAGGGCCTTTAAATATAGGCGAGTGGATTCTGCAGCAATTACACTAGAATTCCTTCTTCGTTTTGCTATCCTCTAATTTTCCCTCATTTTCTTCCCTGTTTTGAGGTTTAAAAGCAGGATCTTTCAGCCAAGCACTCAGTTTGCATTACTATGTGTATGGGGACTTCTTCCTCAAATATTTTTGCATTGCAATGCATTATAGGAAGGAAAAAAATATGTACATTTCAGCAATCGATCTCTCTCTGAAAGCCTGCTGGATTTTTTTTGGAATTTTTTTGACTAGCCTCCTTCCCTCTAAGCCATTTGGAAAAATGCACTTTGGGGTTCTTCTAATTCTGTAGCTAAGACCATTAATCTGTCTCACATTTATGTTCTAAAACACAGTAAAAACTTTAAAAGACTAATTTGTCATCTATAGATGCATAGCATTATGATCAAGCCTACTTGAGAGAATGTTGCCAAAGGTTGAGCTGCACTCCTCAAAGATCCATTTTTGTTTTTTAATGCTAAGATTTCTAACATTGTAGCAACTGAGCTTGTCACGCAAACCCATTATCAACTTTATTTTCCTATATTTATCTTTTAGTTTTACTTCATCAGTCCAAGAATCTAAACATTAAAAAAAAAAAAAATACTGCTCTAAACTTTTGTCTTGCCTTTAAGGTGTCTAAAAGGAACTTTAAAGAACTAACTTGTTTTTTGACTATGTATAAGGTGACAGTACTATTTTCAGTTTTCCTAGTAAGGTGTTATTGAAACAGCTACAGCACAAACTGAGCTCTAGAAAGATTTCCTTGTAAAGAACATTTGTTTTTAAAAGCCCAAAAAGACGTAACTAAACCTCATCTTAGCTTCTAAGTCTAACAAGCCTATTCCAAATACTTCAGCATGTAAACTTTATATTTCTTCGAGTGTTGAGTAAGCATTAGCTCTTTTCAATAAGCTCTTTATTTAAAAAGATTTTATAAAGAGTAAAGAGATGAATTTCAAATTTAATTAAAATCTGAAACATGCTAACAGCAGGTTATCATATACTATTAGCGTGCTAGCTCAGCTAAGTCACCACTGGCATCTAAAACAGAGAAAAACACTGAAACTCCAGTTGTATTTTGTTAATGGGCTGAGCCTTGTTTTAAAACAGGATTCCAAATGTACCTGCCTCAAGACACACAGAGTTTCAGGGGAAACAAAAATCTTTGAGATGTGATTACACTCTAAAGGACGTGCTTAACCTACCCGACTTCGCCGAGATACCGGAAGCCCCAGTGACGAGCCATTGTCTACATCTCCCATAAGGAAGTCTGAAACGCTGCCAGAAAAACAAAGAACTGCGTTACTTCATCGGTTTACCTCAACCGAACGATTTCAGATCACTGAGAACAAAAACTCAGATTCTAAAACTCTCCAAAAATGCAGAATAGTTTTTAAAGTACTACTTGCATGCCCTGCAATTTATACACCATTATCTTTTTCCAGGCTGAGGGGGAAAAATAAAATAAAGCAGTAAAACTGTTCTGTATATGAGTCATTTAAATTCAATGTTAGTCAGTATTTGTTGAGAAGAAAACTAAGATATTTTCAGTCTCAATTATGTTCAGCTCTATAAATTCATTCTAAATGCCAACTTACACGTTTCCAAAGGTGAATGCCAATGTTTCAATGGAAGAAAGTATTTCAAAGAGATCTCTCTTGTTTTCTTCAGTAACTTCTTTGAAGTTGACAGCTTAGGAAATAAAAGAGAAGCAAGGGTGAGTGGGCAAATCAAGCAATCTTATTAGGAATTGGTATAAACTTATATATGAAGTCTCCTAAGGAAAGGGTTTTTTAATACTCTTATGAACAATTTGAAAACTATATCTCAGATATAAAAATAGTAAAGATTAAGAACCCTACAAATAAAGAAATGATCAAAATGACAATAGATTTTTCCAGAATGAGAATGAGATTAGTCTGTAACCTCTTCTCAGCTGAGAAAAAGCTTTGTGGGGATACATGGTGGTAATGGTGGAGAAACCGAAAAAGAATCAGATCATCTAGCAGCAGCTCTAAACATTAGTTCACAAATGCAGAGACAAATGCAGAGTCAAATACTTGGCAACTGCTTCTCTGCCTTTAGGTAAAAAAAAAAAAAAATCCAGAATTCAGAATTGGAAATATGGTTTCTGGGACTTATTCTCCCAACCTCTGTCAACTGTACCTTTATACAGGTTTTATGCCTTGAGCACAGAAAACTAGAAAGCTATCAGAACATGGTGTCTGTGGCAAAGCCCTTCAATTATTAGCTCCATGATGGCATGGCAAAGAAAGCCCTCAGGTTTGTCTGCTAGAAGTGAGGAAGCAGCTCAGCATGAGCTTCGCTGTCTCAAAGCAGGAAACAGTTTTCAGAATAGCAAGAGGGTCAGGCCGGGGACCTTGAGCAGTCCAGAGCCAGCTCTGGGCCTCCACAGCAAACCCGAGCACAAGGGCGGCACCGAGAGATTCAGCCAGGGCTTCTATTAATAAAACTGCTGGAGGAGGAAAGGCAGGCAGAACAGGGAAAAAAATAACATTCCTTTTATCTAGGTTCCAGCTTAAATGCTAGATCATTGCCAATAAGGAAATTTTAACAGAGAAGTAAAGCTCAGAGTTGATGCCTTCTGGAGGGAAGTCAGCTTTATTTTGGGGGAAGAGACCATTTCACATTAGCATCTATTATGAAAAAAGATAGAAAAATATGCAATATTCCAAATTACCTAGATGACTAAATTTACTGTAATTACTGCTGTTTCAGAGGTATTGCATTGACACAGAGCAATTCACCCCACATTGATCGCTTTTTGCAAGATCTGTAACAGTATTAAATTCACTCTCCTTAGTATTTCAAGCACAAATATGGAAATAATGGACTGCAACAGCTTCTAGAAGTAGCAATAATTAAATCTTGTTGAAATGTCATCCATTCTATACACTGTTTCTTAACAGATCCAGGTAACAGACTCTAATCTTAAAAAGCATTCCAGCTTCCTGCCAGGTGCCTAAGCGCTAATGGGTAGCAAACAAAGAAAGTACAGTAATCTGTTCCCCCATTAGACTTCCTTTGTGAAAGGAAAAGTTTTAACCAGTAAATTAACACAACTGAATCCATTTCTTTCTAAACAGCACGTCAACACACATAACCAACATTTTTATAACAACTCTTTCTTAAGAAAGCTATTAGAGAAACTAAATGGTCATCTTGTTGACTATATGGCACCATCACTTAGAATACATTGGAAGAAACCACATAAAATGCCATGTACTACATAGATACTAACAGTCTATAACCACAGCTTGCTTAAATTATGATATCTCTCCTAGCTTTTAATTCCTTTTTCTGCATTTTGTAATTAAAAAAAACCCTCTGGCATCTTTGTTTGAAGTGAGATTCTTAATAAAATTCCACAGAAAATGTTTTTGAACAGTTTTGCAAATATCAATGGAGCAAGTCCCTCTCCCAGTACTGAGTTTCATTAGAAACCTCAGCTTTCCAGATATGAAGCTGCTTGTAAATATAAGCTTTACATTACATGCCAAATGATTAAGTGATAACAACTATTCAGAGGGCTATTGATTGTCAGGTGACTGGAAAAATCATTTGACTACAAACACGAAACAAATTGTTTGAAAATTAAAAGGAGACAACAAAAACTGTCTATAGGTTCAAGCACTTACCACAGAAACAGAAGGATATCCATTAGCCCCACTATCTTCAGAGAACAAGCACTTCTTTCCCTCCGTCAGGCATTAGTACAGATAACCTTACCCTACAGAAAAGCCCTTTGCCTTGCTGTGCTTTCCTGTTCCAGGAAGGCTCCAAAAGCTTTGTTAAGCTTTGCATTTCATATCCCATGAAAGTCTTTTCTTTTCAGGTTCCATCACATCAGCTGAATAAAAATCTTATGAAAAAATTTCATAATTACCACTTCTCCCTATAAAGCCCAAACTCGTACAAATTCAGTTGAATAAAAGCAGCTTACTTTTAGCTTGCAACCTCTGGAATGCTGATGTACTTAACATCAACTTTAAACCACGCACGCTCTTTCCCCAGGACATCCTGACTGCACACAATAGCTACTGACAACAATGAACTATAGTAATATTTCCATGTCTGGAAATGACAACTAGCTATCTATAGTTCTACAAATTTCAAAGCATGTATTTAAATAAGTGCTGCTGAATTGCATAAGACTTCAGATGGCACATAGTGAATTTTAAATTTTAATCATATGAATGCAACATATTAAAGTCTGAAAACTAGTACCTGAAATGCAAGCCCAGCTTTCATCAAAGGTGATCTACATTTCCAAAGATAACAAGTGTACCTTAGAAGAAAAATGGGGTGGACAGTTAAGTTCAACTACATGCTGCAAGCTGCTGTACTTTTCAACTTTGAGGTCAAGTTGTCAAAAGCCATCTGAACCACACACAGAATGGGCTGGATTGGGGAAGCAGCAATAACCACAGAGCTTTGAGACATCAGAAGCCCAGCAGCAAGAGCAATTGGGCAGCGCTTGTGGAGCTGCAGAGAAGGGCATTTGGGTGATATCACTTAAGTGCAACCAGCGCCTTAAAAGTTGATGCATATGCAGCTCGTGGCAGCTGCTGCACAGCTCAGAGTGACCACAGCACAGCTCCAGCCTCCTGAGCCCCTGCTAGTCAAATCAGCATGGTCCTGGAAACCCAGGGAATGCAGCCATGTCATGGAATCTGCAGGCTGCTTCCTTCCTCCCCATGGGTGCCAGCAGCACCAAAAGCAGCAGGGCTCTGCGGCACAGGTCTCACCTACCTCAAAGTACAGAGCTTCCTCTTTGCAGATCGGCCTTCTCACCCCTGATAGACACATACAGTAACACCACCGCTACCCATTTCCTCAGAAAAATGCATCTCTGACCTGTACTCTACTGGGTGGATAGCCAACTTTGAAACCAAGTGCATTTGGAGTCCGTTTTCTTTCCTTAAACTCCTGATTCTTTTGAGACCCTCTCAGAATTAAAAAAAAAAAAAAAAAAAAAAACACAACCACCACCACCACTCACGAACAAACAAAAAACCACCCCCCTCCCACCTAAGTGTATTTTAATGCTTACTGTTGTTGTCGCATCCTTAATTACATCCACATTTTCATATTTTAAAAACCTACACAAAGGAAATTTCAAAGTGGGGAAAGAAAGTTAAGTAAAGATCAGTTGTGCACCACCTGGAAAGAGGCCAAAGAGCAGCTTTGGGAGACCTCGCAAGCGGGCAGCACGAGCAGGCTGCTGAGGCCCCAGGCCTGCTGCTCCATCTGCGGCACAGTGTCCCTGGCCCGTATATGCTGCAAGATCTGGCGGTCTCCCACCTTCAGCTTACTGCAGAGAAGGCAAAGTTTGAGGAGCTGTTTCTTCCTTACTATCTATTAGACCATGCTCTCAATTTACAACTCACACCATGAAAATTGAAATTAATTCATCTTTGCTAGAGCTATTTTGCTTTAATGCAGGACTATTACAGAACAACCCCACGTAGAAGGGAAACTTCTACAAGACAAGCGCAAGTTTTCAGCTTTATCAAGGATCTGTTTATCTACTAATTCAGTTACGGTGAAGGATGCAGTATCGAGAAAGAGGACAATACAGCCTCCAACTTCGCATGCAATCATGAAACACACATACTCTATGGCCATCAGCTATTTAAAGTTACTGAGTGGGAACTTAACAGCCTCAAGCATGACGGGGTGTGAGGCTGGGAAGTGACTACCAGAAATAGAATTCTGAGCACATTCCAGGAACATCCTTACTAATAGGCGGGGAGCTTCAGTTGGTCTTAATGCCTTCAGCTCAAGTGAGGTGCCATTTAAAGAGCAAACTTCTCAAAGCAGTCTGATGAGGGCAGTTGAGGAGTAGGGCCCACAGGGGGGCCCAGTGAAGCACCTCACACACTATATTCAAAGAAATCAAGCTCTTTCCGCCAGCAACCTCCATCTAAAATAGTGCGAGTCTCACTGTACCTGTTCAATCAAGCATCATACACTGTCTATAAGATTAACACAGTATGGTTAGCATTTTTTTCTCTCTCCATCGGGCCCAAATGAACAGCTCAAACATCAAAAACTTAAAAATAACAGCAAAACCATACGCACAAGACATATCAGTAACTCAAAGTGCAACTTAGACTTGCAAGAATACTTTACAGACCAGGGCTTGGAGTCTTATGAGTTTAAATTGCTGGTTCCAAAGAGACTTAACTGATTTCATTAGAAGCAAAAGCAGACATATAGTAAACATATATTAACATGACATATTAAAGTGAAATAAATATTCACCCTTACTTTTGGTTCCAAAGGCAAACAAGATTTGAGACCCCAGCATTATACCAAGATAACCAAAGATCCTTCTAGAAGACACAACAGTTACATTTCTATTTCTGAAGGGGGAAAAAAAAAAAAAAAAAAAGCAAATCCCAAGTAGTTGCCATTTCATCCTCTCCTAAATAAACAACATTAGAAATTTTCCGTGCCAGGTTCATCTTCTTCCTAGTTAGTCATAAATCTGACTACAGATACAGAACGCTTCCGTGTCTTTTTATAGCTCTGCCCTCCAGCGACAAGAAACAGATGAGTCAGATGGACTTATTTCATTAACACAGCCTGGGAAGACAGCAGAAAAAGGATACTAAATCTAACCCACTGAGTCCTTACATTCTTGCAGTTTCCTGTTTATTTAAAAGTTACTTTACTTCTAGTGAAACAACCACAGCTGAAAACCTGTGAACCCAAGTGTTACTGACAGGCCACTGTAAGCAAATGTGAGGTCCAATACGGTTACTGACTGCCACAAAATGCTCTTTTCACTTTGACTTCGTCGGTGCCAGCTGTAATACACTCAGTACTAAAATGGACTACCCTCAAAGAAACCCACACTTGTAAAAAGCAAAATATACTAAAAAGAGGAAGATGCTGTCTTTGAATTAACCAATGATTACGTTGTGGAGGAAATAGGCCTTTTTCTTACAGCATAGACTGTCCTGAGCAGAAGTAGGACCGAAGCAACAATCCTAAAGAGCTGAATACCCGCAACTGCCTATTTCTGTCTTCAGACACAGAAGGAATACAACATCAGATCATTAACAAAGGTTACTAAAAATCTTCATAGATAAAAAAAAATGCATCATCAAACAACAGTGTAAATACTGAGGCAGGGCTATAATCCTGGAAAACCTCCCCATCAGATTTGCGTAAATTTGGCCAAAATCTTCAAATAAACACATTGATCAAAACCATGTTCTTCAGTTTCACCCAAAGCTGTCTTTTCTTGATAATTAGCTGGGGAAATCCATGCTGCCACGTCCCACCGCACTGGATCACAAGTGCATGATTCACTGCAGCGGAGGGAGCTTGTGTTCCCTTTAGCCAAAGGGCTATCGCACAATTTACAGCAGCCCCTCACCTCTAAGTCAGACATGCACTGCCTCTAAGACAGACAGCTAACTCCATAACAAATTAGAGGGCTGTGTACAGGCAGTAATTTCACACCATAATCTCTTACTCCATCAGATAACTTTATTATTTATTCACACCGGAAGAATGAATTCTTATCAGATCAGCACATTGCACCTCACGACTACTATATTTTTAAGATTAAGTCTTTTGATTGTGGTCCTTACAGCTAGAGTTTCAGTATTGTCAACTACTGACAGCATTTGGAATAGCATACATCAAGTTCAGAACATTGCAAATCCTTCAAAGAAATGGACTAGTATTATTCAAAACATTTCATATTCAAAACCTTTTCTCCCCTCCCAATTATGCAATTCAAAAAAGTGCTTAATTCTTCACTTCAGGAGGAATTGGCAAGGAGCAGTTTGCAGCATCGTATATTACAAACGGACAAACTAAACTGGTCCAGAGAGGATTAATAATATCATAAAAGTTTTCAGAAAAATGATTTGGTAATTGATTGTTTGCGTATTTGACACACAGTTCTCCTTGATTTTTCTTATAGAAAGAAATGTTGAGCTGTGTCTTCTGTCCACTGAAATTAGGGTAAGCTTAGAAACAGGCTTGTCTGAGGCTAGTGTAAAATTGTACTCGCTGGAGGTTTAATCTGTTCTCACAGATGAAAAAAATTATCACTGCACACATGTACTTAACTCTTGCAGAGAGCCAGGAAGAAAAGAGCAACCTCTTGGGGATGCCCTTTGCAGTCCTACTGTTGCATACAATTCTACTGAAGAAAGTTCAGAAACTGCAGAGTTAGTCTCCTGATGATCTCAAATAGCAGAGGCAACTCTACAAGAAACCCAGTGTAGCAGGAAGAAAATGAGAAGTGACCTGCAAGAGTCTGCCACATTCCAGGAGTACACAGGCAGAGATATATGGATATAGGAAGAACCTACAGGAAGCTTAGAAAAATTCCAGCTACAGAAATCAGGCAGCTAAATATTTTAGCATTTTGATTGGCATTCCAACTTTACTGAATCTGTAGCGTGTATTCAGCCACACTAAGATACTCAGATGAAGGAAAAAACCCTGGAATGAGGAGAAAAAAAAAACTAAATTACATAGTTTGGAAGGAAGTCTGTCCACATGATTTAACATAGGAAAGAGGTGGAGACTTAACTTGGCTCAAAGTATTTTTCATGCCATGTAGAAAAAAAGCACTTCTGCTTCCACTGTAGTACATTGGAGTTTTTCCAGAACAGCGAGAGCTGCAGTCCAAGGCTACATGTTGGAAAAAACAGCCACGGTTTATGGGGCTGGAATGACTACGTGTTTCAGTGTTGTATGCCCCTGAAAGGCTAAGAATTACAGCAGCAACAGCAAATAGAAAGCATTAATGTAAGTCTCCAAAGTTGGGCTTTTTTTTTTTTTTTTTTTTTTTTTGGGGGGACAGTCTCCTAAATATTAGGCCATTCCGATTCGGATTGCTCATTCAAGTTATTTTATTTATTTATTTATTTATTTTTTGCAAATGCAAGATTATCTTGAACCCCATGAATTCATTCTACAATACAAGAAAAGGACAGGATCAAAGGCTTCTGCTTTTGTAACTCTGTGTAGTTGTGCAACTAGCTTGCACTAAACAGGTTCTGAGTAGCTTAAACATTTCACTTAAAAGAAGTATTTCTAAACAAAATTGAGGGTTTAAAAAAAACAAAGCTATTAAAAAAGCCTGTTTCTCCTGTACACATGGAATCTCATACATGAATCCATACATGGAGAGTAAGTATCAAGTCACTAATTCAAGTTTTCCCAGATTCTGAAAAGCAATTATTTGCTTACCCTTTACTTTTGCGATAACTGTTCCTGCCGCACTAAGAATGTCAACGGAGTTTAGAGTCTGATGTTTATTTATCACTGATTTTAAAACACGCAGCGACTCTCCCAGACGTTCGTGTACTACATGATGCAGGCCATCTTGATGTTCTGAAAAAAAGAAAAAATACATCAAAACATTTTTATAACTTACAAAAGTGGTATGAAAAAAACATTGACAGTGTTCAATTGCATGAAAATCTAGGAATTTTAGGAATGGTACACTAGCATGCTAGTTTTCACAACTAAACCATTCCCCCTCAAGCCCCATTTCCTTATGGTATTCCATCAATCACTATCTTGGTGATTGATGATTACATGTTCAAAAAACAGAATTAGCTAAAACAGATTTGTATTGCTCATTGGCTAATTCTTCAGTTAATACAAATTCGATACCATCTCTGTCTACTCATAGACCTAAGCAAAGATTTTTGGCAGGTGTTAGCCAATTTTGAATAGCTTTTAACTCCAGTGTCAATCAAATCCTGAGCATCTTTACTAAATAAGTCTAGATCTATCAAGGCCTTTCTTTAGGCATGCCAGTCCTGATGAACTCAGGATGAAAACATAGAAGAACTTTGTCGACCTAGACCCAAACTGGACAAGTTCTCAGGCACACGTGTGCATGGGACACCACAGAGCGCGCCGCCTTTGCTGTGCGGCGTACGGCCTGGCCCCTCTCGCCGGCAGCTTCACACACGGGGCATAGGTTCAACCACAAGCTCTTCCAAGGCTACAGGAGAGGCTTCGCTGCACAGAAGTAGTTTCACACGTGCCAGCGCGCACGCTGCCGCAAAAAGCTTTCAGATTCAGGAAAGTCTAGCTTATGAGAGAGAGGAAAAGAGGATCTCATGGAAGCTGACTCACTTCCCCGGAGAATCAGAGCAACAGCAATTCTAACCGCTCCGTGACCATGGCAGCCACAAGGGCAATATGGGCAACTACAGCACCGTGCCGAGTGATTCAGCGCAACTCAGAGCAGCTTCAAGCCTGAGCTGTTCCGCTCTGCTTGCGAGACATTAATTATTAATTAGACTGAAAGAACGTAAGCTTGTCCGAAGGGTCAAAGCAGCACACCACCACTCTCCATTGCAGAATACTGCTACTGTCAGGTGCGTGGGTGGGAGCTACACAAATAATACTGCATTTAAGGGCAAAAAGTAAGTTTTGAGGACTTGCAGTTGCCAAAAGCAAGTTTTTTGAGGGTTGCTGTGCTTCAGGCTTTATCTCCCTATATGTCAAATAGTCGGGGTTCTTTCTGAGTCAACCTGGCTTATCATGGTCAAGGGAAAAACCTTGACTCAGGAAATGGATAACAGCAAAAATACTCATCAATCATAGGCACGGCATGTGCCTTTCCTCCTGGCCTGGGGGTGGGAAGCTCTTGAAAGTCCGTATCTTTTAGCACACACATTAATAGCTGAGGTGATTTAGAAAAGACACACATGAGTCTAAGGGCATGTTTGAGCTCAGCATTTCATACTTTAACAGAGAAGACACTGCGGGTTTGAAACACTCCAGTAGTGGCAGTAGTGAAGGCTGGGACCCTGCAGAAGAGAGGACTTAAAGGAGAGATGCCAGAATGCTGCAAATTCATTAAGCATGAAGACAGAAACAAGTGCTTACTAACTCTTAAAATTGGAGAAAAAAAAAGAAAAGAAAAAAAGAAAAGAAAACAGAAAAGCAAACCCCTCAGGATGATTAAATGGAGCAAGCAGGAGGCAGAATCACAACAAAGAAAGGTGGTTGCTCATGCAACAGACCTGTGCAGCCCCTTGCCAAAACAGCATGGACACAAGCTCATGTGGAAACCGGACCAGTTCCTGTCGGAGTTTCGCTGCAGATTACTAGGGACATAAACACCCTACAGAGCTGGGCTGAGCTGGCCTGATGCATGCGCAGCGTGATAGCTGGAAATGCTGCTTAGGAGGCCAGAGCAGCAGTCACAACAGCTACAACCAAGGTTGTTCCAAAGCTCTTCAGTTTGCAAGCCCATCACCTTTGAATTAATCCCTTTTGAATCCACCTCCATAGCTTTTTTATTTTATAAAAGTAAACTATTCCACTCCACTTTTTACTCCATTGAACCACTAAGTACTATACTCAAACTATAAAGCCTGCAAAAGCTTAAGAACACCCCCGGGCAGAAAATGCTGTGAGCATAGAAAAAAAAATACATTTGTCTGACACACCGTTTCTGCTCTTCACCAGCTATTCACTTCTGGCATTTGCTGGAGCAAACGCTAGGTTAGAGGCAGCATTAGTCCAAATTAGCATGGTTGTTCACATCTTCCAGCCTCTGGAGCTGCACTACAACCACCATAATGAAACTAGATGATGGTCCCCTCAGGCTTTAATCCATCAAAGGCTCAATTATACTGAATCTACACAACCATAAACGCTACTAGGAGGACTAGGCAGCTCCAGACAAAGGTAATGGGGAAAAGGAAAACAGTGATCTGTACTGGTGCCCACAAACCCAAAGTGGATCAGACAACACAGAAAACATACCTGAAAGTTACAGTAACATGCTTCCAGGAAATGGAACATTAGATCATTATAGCAATTCCACCTAGCTCAGAGGACAAATCTCGTGTGCAGACTTACTGCCTATAGAAATAGTAGCCACCAATCTCTTCTTACAAACTTCCAGATGTGGACAAGTCTTCCAGAATTCTGCCTTGGGGGCACAGCAAGGAATTAGATGGACAGGATTGGGAGATGTAGGCTTTTACAGATGGATTTGAAGGTTTTATATACACTACAACCTTCCTCCAAAACAGGCATCCATTCAATAAGAACACAAGACTTTCAGAGCATGAATATCAGAGTCAGCTGGCTGGACATAGCACGTACAAGCGCATCATTTGACTGGAGCAGCATTCATCCCATAGCCAAGCAGAAAGTGTCATTATCCAGGGGAGTTCAGTGTGACATGTTTGTTGCCATGTTAAGAACAGCTTTTTTTTTTTTTTTTTGACCCAAAACAATCCAAAACAAAATACACAAAACGCACACCTACTGTGGCCAATTAAAGCACATTTGATCCCAAATGTAGTTTTCTTAACATTTGATAACATCTCACCAGACCAAGTTGAACAAAAAATAGAAGGGAGAAAGACGCTTCAAGCACACAAGCCCCTTCAAATCCAAAGAAAAGCTGTAGGCTTCAAAGGGAAATACAATTTGAAAACAACTTCTGAGTTGAATTAGATGTTTATCATACCATCCGAGAGAACACTATCACTAAAATAATGCATTCAAGCATGAGGTTAGTTATTTGTACTCTCAAAAGCAAAAAATTTGGTTACACCCAACTGACATCTCTTTGTATTCCATCATTGCGTTATTTGTTTACTAAATACTTGAAACATTTATTGTTTCTGTGGCTGGAGAAGACAAAAGGTCTGATACAAGCAGTGCTGACAGGGTGGGGGAAAAGCCATCAGGAACTACAAATACTCTGCACCAAGCAACTAATATTCACCAAACAGACAGCAATACAGAGATTTCCTGTCCAGCATAGATTCACAAGCCTCAGGTAAAAAATATCCAAATATGTCATGTTAATAGAAACCCAATTTTATTAATGAGTAGTCCTAATAAGGCTAAAAGATCCATACAAATTTAGAGCAAATATTGTTTACAGTGAAAAGAATGCATGAGAAAGTGCTTCCAGCAAGTTCATGCAAGTCAATGTCATTTAAGTATCAATGACAAAACAAATCTCTGTTTTCTGTCAGTTTTTCTTTCCCTTCTTGCCTTACTATAAAAGCTCATTTATCTGCAGGAAGCCAAGCAGGAAATTCTTCCCCCAGTGGATACTAGGGCCAGTTTAAGATCCCACCCTGCAGTCACAGGGCTTTGCGCTGTGCAATACCTGGGACGACCGCCTTGTGTCTTGCCACTCACCAGAGCTCTCCGGGCACGCGAGGCAAGCTGCTCGCGGGGGTGATTAATGCACTCTTGGTCACCTCCTGAAAGAAGCAACCAGTCCAAAGTGGCAAATGACACTAGATCGCAAAACACCCCAAACCAAAAACCATTATAGGAGTTGCATTTTCCACTTTCACCTCTGATAGTGAAGTTAAGTTTCAAATAGTACCAGAAAGAACATTGTGGCAGATACATAAAGCTAATTTCCAGATGTCGTTCACAAACACTGGATGCACTGTGTGCAGAGCAGCGCACAGCAACTGGGCAGCCTGGAGAAACCTCAGGTCAAGCTCTCTGGCAGGACACGGCTCTCCCTTGAGCACCCACCCAACACAGCTCTGGTCACCCTGTTTTATGACCACTCATCTATCTTCAGCGTCAGAACAGCACCAGCACCTATTTTCTAATTTTATGCATTTCTCAAAGGGAAGCCTGTATTTACTAAACATTAGCAAGCAGCAACAGCCTCACAGCTATGGATTCCAAAACAAAACCTGATTTGCTGAGCAAGCTGGTGGGTGCTGGCCCACGCGGGCCAGCGAGCGCAACCGCGTTACACACAGCCGGGACACGCGCTGCTGCGTCAGGGCTGGTGCATCTTTTGTCTGATCCCATTTGCTGGTAGCCCAAACAGTTCAGAGGCTGCTTATTTTACCAAACATTTGCCAAGGCCAGTATAAGTGACAGACCAGCACATTTTTTTTCCCCCCCATATGCCCATTGCATCTTCCACCTCCTCTTTAGGCCATTCAGAAGATCCACAGCTTCTCCAGGTGCATTAACAATGACACCTTCTAACAGCCAGCAGCTCCTTCTTCCCCAAATCCCGGGAGAGGGGAGCCCCTTACACAAATACTGCTTTGCCATGGTTACAGGCCTGCTTAAAACTGCAGTGGTCCCACCTGAGAGAAGAGGGCATATCACTAAAGTAACTGAAAACCTATCTGTGAAATTCTCTTGAAATCATGTCATGTGCATGACTGACAAAGCAAATACTCTATACTACCTTGTCTAAGAAGGCCCTGCTTTCCAAAGGGAGCTTTGCACATGTCAAAAGATTAGAGACTGTTTTGTTTCATGCATTTCATAGCTTTCCAGACAGGCAATGAGTGATAGTATCAATGTGGAATAACCTGCCATATGCACACTCTACAAGTTTATGTACTTAACATAGGCTTGTGACTATGGGGAAATACATTTTTGTGTATATACACACACACCCCTCACCTATGGTGCAAATTCTATTATAAACAAAGTAGCCTGTATTTTTTATAAATAACTTTCCTGTCTCCTCTTAGGACTATGATTAAAATACTTGTCTTGTTGGGTATAAAGGCATTGAGCAGTGCTGCACTAAAGCATTAGAAAGAATAACCAGAGCGCCAAAGCAGACACAGCAACTGGGGCTGAAAGCAGCTGACAAAGTGAGGGGACCGTTTCTCAGGTCCTTCGCAGTTTTGAGACTGTCACATCTGTGCTTTCAAGATGTACCTTTGACAAAAGGTCTTACAGCTAAAATTTACAATACACACGCACAAGATGAGCAGATCTGTTCTAATTCATTGCCTTTTCTGAAGTGTATAGGCTCTGATGTTTAAAAAAATTGTATTTTGTGAAATTTTACTTTCAAAAATGTGCTGCTACAAAACAAGAGCTCCAGTTTCCATAGCGTAGAGTCTTGAAGTCCCACCACAGACAAAGTCACTGCTTACAGAATTACAGAACGGTCTAGTCAAATCCTGTAATGCAGCTTCCATCCTGATGTTTAGGCCTGTAGGCCTAAAGGGGTGGGGATAGAGGGGAAAAATCCAACTCTGGTAGCCATTTATACAGAAAAGAAATGTGCTTTTCAGAGGAAGATGTGGTGAAATAGCCCTAGTGCCCATTACATGTTTGGCACTGTTTTCCACTCTTTGGCATTGCTGGACACTTCAGCACTTAAAAATGTAACATCCTTCCAGTGTCTAACAAAGCAGTTATTGTGATCAACCTGTTGTTTTACTTACCTGGTTCACAAGGGTCACTCTGAAAAGAGTTATGCTATAACCATCCCAGTAGATTGATTTTTAAAAATACTATCTATGCAACAGTGAACTTCTCAAAAGTTACTGGAAAAATAACATAAAAAAATAACCCATTTTGGAATTTCAGATTAAAAAAAAAGGGGGAAGAAGAGTCTATAATTCATCTCTACTTGGATGAATTATTTCAAAAAAACAAGCAAGAGTTAGTAACATTCTTAAATTAATAGAAGCATTTATGTAAGTGTTAAGCTTTAAAAGGAAACTGTATGTCCACTATTTTTCCATTTCTCTGGAAAAAAAAACGATATACCAAGAAGCAGATAATATTTGTAGATCTGGAAGAAGAGATCACCTTAAAACATATTTGGTAGCTAGACTTTAGTCTTTTTTTTTCCTCTCTCCAATCCTTGGGAGTTTTCAAAATAGCAAGCAAGCCAAAGCTAGCTTTTTTGTAATCAGTATCATGGCAACTCTTGTTGTCATGGCATCATTAAAAGACGCTACACCAAATTCATACACTGTCTTTGGCAACACATCGCTCAGTTCATTGCAACCAATATTTTTAATCACATTATATGTATTGCAACAGAAGTGACAACTTATGGCAACTAAGCAGTTAATTTTTTTCCCCATGAAGAAAATTCTAAAGACATATGCAAGTTTGATTAGTAATGAATGAAGATGAGAGACATAAAAGTCCATCCACCCACCACCATCCCCCATCATTTTACATAATAGCATCAGTTTGGCTGTTTATTTTGAGAATAATAGTGAGGTTCAGTTCTCAGTTCAGTGAAACTGCAAGGAATTTTTCTGCAAACAGCTTACGAAATACAGTACATTAAAATTACCAGTATTTTATCCAACGTTTTACATTAAAAAAAATTGCCTGTAAAAGTACTGGGCAAGCTAATTGCATATTGGCAAGCCAGTAGTGTATTTATGACTTAACTGGTATGTTTGATCTTAAAATTGTCATACAGATGTGAGGTTAAAATGAAAGTACCTGGGATTTACAGTTTCAGGATTTTAAGGGTGAAGATACATTTTGACTTTTTGAAACAAAGCAGAGCAACAGGACACTTTTGCAGTTTCTGCAAAAACAAGCCAACCAACCCACACCTGGATAAAAAAGGCAAAACAAAAAACAAAAAACAAACAAACAAAAACAATCAAAACAAAAATCCACTATCCTCTGCTAATGTAGACTTTCAGGGAAGATGTCTAGCTTGAAGAGCTTTTGTTGAATACCAGGCACATATTAATTACACTGAGGAGCCTCTACAATATGGAGGTATTCCTTTCTTTTTTCTTTGCCTCCCCCCCTCTTTCTTTCTTTTTTTTTTTTTAAATTGGGTTTTTGAGTTATTGGTCTGATTCTCTACTTCTGAATGAAGAGGGCTTGGGTGAGAAGGCCTTATCAACTACGTAAATAAGGCAAATCAAGACTAGCACTATTTTCGGGAATAAAGGAAAGCTATAAAACAAGTCAAGATGCCTCAACTTGCTGAAACAGTATTTTGTTAAAGAAATAGTCTATCTGCAAAATACATTAGAAAAATCAAAATCTTGTATTTCTTCATATGATATAAGCAGGCAAATATATTTATTGTGTTGATCTGCCATCTGGTATCAACAGAACTGTTGTTACTTCACATTCATTTCACATCTAAATTCATAGATTAACTTCCCATCGGTATATGTGGGGAAGCCTTTGGGAAAAACCTACCACAAAGCAGCTTTTCATCACTATTTCAATATTCCATATGCCACATTCCTTCAACTTTTATACTCTACTAGCCTGGAGATTCCAGTCAACCAACCTAGATGTGTTCAGCCACGCAGTTTAATCTTTAGAATATATTCATCTTCTATTAAACCAAAGTTTAATAGAAGAACTCAATGATGAAAACTGGTGGAGTTTTATCATGCTTACCTGTTTCCAACAAATGAGAGTGAACACATTGTGTGGCCATCTTGGCCATCGCTAATATCACTTCCCATAGTCTTCTAGTGTTTCAGGATAAAAAGCAGGCGAGGACAGTATTTCAGCATTTTAAGATTTTTTTTTTTTTTAAGTTGTCTAGGGGATGTAAGATTGTGTTTTTTTTTAAATAATGGATAAATCTATAATAAATCAGGTAAGTGTATTTTATCAGAAAGTCTTATCCATCAGATTTAGTAACTATACTTTTAGTAGTGTACTACTAATTACTTTGTTTTCAGCATAAGAGGCTTTTAAAACTAGAAAATAGTTTTGCTTTAAATAACTGTGTTGCTTGCATATTGCTTCACGTTCTGAAAAAATGTGAATTACTACTCAAATTTCAAACTGAAAATATTGGGGGCGGAGCAGGGGGGAACACACACACACACACCCCACACACACAGGTACTCTTAAAAAGGAAAGACCATCCCCAGA
>NW_010582502.1:46686-57785 GCF_000705375.1 Tinamus guttatus | reverse complement strand
ATCCGCCACAAGCTTCTCTACAGCTCCACCAAGTTATTATTTAACTTAGATCTTCCCAAACCTGAAAATTGCAAAAACAGTGTTTACCACCCAGCATTAACAGTTTGCATTTAATAGGCAAATTACAGTATACTTGGACTATTATGTCCACAGCTTTGCCTGCAAGGAACTTCAAGAGGGCTTTTTATTTCACACCCCCTTGTTCCTAGTATTGAAAGCTGCTGAACTGTTCCATGAATGTGATATTTTAGTATTAACACAAGGAGCCTTGCATAAGGCTGACAAAGTAAACAACAGCGGTCTGATAGGAAGTTCAGTGTCAACCTTTTCCTTTCAAATTGTGCCTAGCCCACGATTCTAGTCTCATCAGCACTCTCTCTCAAAACCCTCATATTACCCCTTCATAGTTGTTCTGCTATCTAGACGAAATCAAGTGAACTTCGCAAGCATATAGCTTAATAATTCCTGAAAAGCAATACACATTTTAAAAAGGAAAGCTGCCCTTTGGCTTGCTGGCTACAGAGCGTGGTTGGCATTAGGCAGGGCTGCTGCTTAAGCAGATTTCTGATGTTGCAGCCTTCAAGTTGTGGGGGGAAGTGTCCAGCCCCTCTGGTTCTCTTTAGGATCTGAAATTCCAGGAGTTCCTAACAAAAAACAGACATGCAGAAAAGCAGCAGGCTGGACAAAATGTTTTTTGAAATAACCAGCAGTGGGACAGAAATAAGGGGTGGAAAGTTTCCTCTTAAAGTTTAAATCTAACATTTCTTGGGGAAAAAGCACAGTGTCTAGTTCCTGATGTTTCCCATAAAATTTGATGGTCAACAAGTTTATGTGGGCTTGGTGTGTGGGCTTGTTTTCCCTCAGGTTTCACTAGCTTTCTTGTGGTCTGAGCTCCTTGGAGCACATCAAGCTTCTGCTCTCTCTGCAGAAGTCCTAAGGCTTTTGAAGAACCTTGTACTGGAGAGGGACAGGCCTCTGAGCAGGAATCTCTGTGCTGCACTTGAGACACACTCAGGAAAAGTGACAGCATGAAGTAAGGGCAGTGGGGGAAACAGTGAGCAGGTCCCTGGTTTGCTGTGGTCCTACAGATCTGCAAAAGGAACTCTCCAACAAATGGGGACAGTTTCTTAGCAGCTAAATAGCTGTTAAGAAAAAAACTCAATATTACTTTTGATTTTGAGTTACTAGTTACTAGCAGTAATTTCTAACTTGTTATAACAAACAGTGAAAAATAAATATTTACTTTGTCTTATCCTTGGTTCCTTTATCTCTCTTAGCATGAAGGACCATTTCACCGTTGCCTACGACCAATTTTGATTTCAGCAGGGCAGCGCTAGCAGAGAGACCACTAGCTCCTGGAGACATGCAAGAGGGTGCTCTAAGGAATTTCCAGGTCAGAGAGCCTGGAAATGCTTACGTCTCCACATTTTAAAAGTGAGCTTTAAGAAGGCAAGTTTAAAAGATGACTACCCGGTTCAAGAATGTCTGAAGCTTGGAACTAAAGAAACTGATTAATTCGCCTCCTACAAAGGGCATTTTCTATTTGCTGTTCCCCCCCACCACCACCCCACAAACTTTGAGGGAAATAAATCTCTGTCAACTCTACATTCAAAAGAGGAGGCCAAGTCGGTCCTGGCTGTAGCAACGCGTACTCTAACGTCAGGGTGGAGCACCACGCAAGCTGTGCTAAAACTGTCACCGTCTCCTTCCACTTTTACCTCTGGCCACTTGTCCCTTTGCCAGCCTTCTCCTCCCTCTTCTGCTGGCACCCGGGGAGACTGTACAGTCAGCCAGCTCAGGGAGCTGATGTGGCTGAAAACTATTTCCTTTTTTCCTAGGGCTGGTTGTCAGCCAGTTGAGCTCACCCAACGAGCTCAGCCGCAGTCACCTGAGCACGAGCGCCAGGGTGAGGGAGACACAGCGAGACCGCAGCCGCTCACACCACAGCCGCTCAGGTTTCTGCGGAAGCAGAGTATGAATGTGGTTTAAAACAGATGCAAGCAGCTTTGTTAACAGGACAGGAAAACTGCAATTTTGATGCATCCTGTAGACTTTGAACAGTTACACTACTGTGCCATGGTCTCAGCTGTCACGGCAGGGAGACAAACCCATGCCTGGTACAGGGGCACCGTCACAGGCCGCACTTCCCAGCTGCCCTACACCTGCCCCAGTCTGTTGTATTTTGGCTACGCAGCACTCGTGCTGGCGCTTCCCAAGGTCACTCCGGCCGGCTCTGTGGTGGGAACATCAACATCCTGATCAGCAAACATGAACTGCTGCGTCTCAGCTCTTCCCACCTGATTCGACTCAGCAGGAGTTCTGCAATACCAGAATTTACACAGGAGGCAGCAACCACCCTTAATATAGCCTAGGGCACTTGACCACACCTGAGTAGAACTGCAAAAAGAGTTGTATTTCAACAATAAACCAGTTTACAGAATTATTCTTCAGATTTTACAGCTACACAACACTCAAGATTCTGAAAGCGATTAGCATCAAAAAGCACAGCAAACTGCATTCCAGGATCCTGAAATACTTCAATTTCTGCAGGAGCATGTATTATGTATTAGACAGGGGCTTCCCCCATTTTTTGCGTTATGTGCCATGAAATACTCAATGGGGCTATACTTTACATGAACCCCTCTGCCTTCCCAAGAGGCTCCTTGAAGGTCACTTAATTCACGTTACTTACATATTTGTGAAGTGTTAAGTTCTCACAATCACTGAAAAGTAGCTGCTTTATCAGTGCTTTTCTCTCTCACAGACCGGCCACTCACAAGATGTGAGATATTATTAAACAAAAAAACAGCATCATCTCCCACAAAAATCTTAAAGTCCATCCAACATCACTCAAAACAAATTACAAACATTTTTTTCTGAAAGCATTACAAAGAAAGATGAACATTCCATTAAATCTTTGGTTAGCACAGCCTGCCCACCTAGCGAGCCCTCATGTTAGGAATTATGTTGTCAGAACCTCATGTGTCATTAGACAGGTAATACGCTCAATTTAAGGTGTATCAAAGACAACCGCTTTCATTGGGAAACATCAGAACTGAAATAAAGAACTAACAACAAAATTACACCTAGTGTTATAAGTTATCATAATTTCAATCTGTGATCTTCACTGCAACAGATAATGAACTTCAAGTACCCCCAGCAAAACGAGTCAAACTGACTTCCCAAGAGAATGTCTCAAACTTTGCTACAGAGAACGTCACCGTTTTAAAACGAAGTCAAATGCAAAAAAAAACCAAACAAACAACAACAAAAACACAAAACCGCCTTATTCATGTTAAAATAAGGACAGCAGAAAAAAAAGTACACATTATTAAGCCTGAGGGTGCTGAAGAGATCTTTCACAGTTGGCCCTTGTGAACCACCTTCAGCAGACAACTTCTGACTTCCAGCACGGCTGTGGCAACAGGCATCTCCGTGGCACTAACACAAGGTTCTGAAGCCACTAGTGATTAGTAAGTTCCTTATTTTGAGGAAACTCTTACTTGACACATCTTGAAAGTTGTCCTGCTGGGCTGAATATCCTTCAAGAATAAGGACCTGAGAGGTTTCAAGTTAGGTAGCATTCCTGAAGTCTTGGTGCTGCTCTAAGGAGGATGCAGACATTCCTGACTAGGGCATCCAGCTTCAGAGTTTTAACTCTGTGGGGGCCAGGGCGTAACATTACCACCAAAAACAAAATAGGAAAACAAACAAATAAACAAAAAAAACCCCTAAACCCCACCCCAAACTCAAAGAAACCAGACAGTAAAATCTGATCCTCAAAGAAAAATGTTGGATTAAGCACAACAGCTTTTCTATTTTGTTTTCCAACATATTTGAGAAACAGTGCATTACCATTCCAGAATAACCTGGAGTCTACATCATTTGCAAATAGAATGAACTTGAGGAAGAAAGCCTTTACTCATGAAAAGGATGCAGAAGTACCCACATGAAGCACAGAGTACCACACTTTGAAGATTACTTCAAAGTTTGTGATAAAGCAAGCAATAATTCCTGAATATACTCTGAAGCACGATCAAGCAGACTATATAAAAGTAGAAAGTGCAATTACTCTTGCATTTTTAGATCAAATGTAAATGTCACCCTTACAGCTATTCATAATGCAACACAGCATTTCCCACAGACCCAAGGGCAGACCTTACAGCATGAAGCATATACTACATTCCTTAAAAAAATAAATAAATAAACAGCAGCTGCCATAAAGCTCGAGAGTTCACTAACTTCAAACCAGGGGAACAGGAATGTTTCCCCTGTGCCTCATTTTGATACAAGAGCAACCAGTTATTGTTTAAAAATGAAACACTTCAAGTAAAAATCTCATAATTAGGAACTTAGCCCTAAAGATCCTTTTGTGTGGTCCTGTTAAACCAAAGAAATGAATCCCATTTCAGCTATGACCACACAGTGCCATCATTTTCTTAAAGCAGCACTGGAATTTATTATGGGTAGTAACAGACTAACAGCATCAATCTCTCAAAAATGCTTGTTCTTGCTTAGATCCTCAGTTCTGCAGATCTATGCAATACTATTTTGCACGCAGGAAAAAAAAAAAAGCAAATCTGTACTAGAAGCTTATAAACCCTATCTCCTATATATTTTAGCCCCAAAAGGGGCTCACCAACTTTCTTTGCAACTTCTATGAGATACAGGCACCCTTATATTTTGAAGGGATTGTACAGTATATAAGTTATCACTGTGTATCCTCCTCCAAAAGATGTACATGCACGAGTCACACATCCCCAAAATTGAACAAGCTTTACTTGTGAGCGCAGCAAGCCCATACTTTTAGGAAAAACATCAGCCCTGTAAGTTATATTATGTAACTGTATCAAGGTATATTTAGTTTAAGTGCAGTCCAGGCATTTCACATTCCAAAGCAAGTACTTTCCATGCTGTGGTCGAGTGGCTAAGAAGCTTTTTGAGGGAGACAAACAACTTTTCCCTTCAAATAACTTTCCCTGCCATGGCAAATTACGTCTCTTCTCATGTTGTCACCCCTCTGAAGATCACAGCTCTAGTCTCCAGACTACTTCCTGTATCCTGGTCCTGTATCTCAAGATGGGCCTCTAAAAACAAATCATAATGATGTTCAGTGACTACAAAGCCTGGAGCCCGAAGGGAATTTACAAAATGGACATCAGGCAGTGAAGTGCAAGGAACACATGGTATTTCACTCAACATAAGAAGCAACTGCAGTTCCCTCGTGTCCCAATACTTGACAAACTATTCAATCCCATAACTGTATTGAGAGAGATCTATTGCCTTTAAACAAAAAATGAAATACCACTGTTCAGAAGCAAGTTTCTTCTTTGGTGCTAGCAAGCAGATTGCAAATACTTTAGATTTCAGTTTATATAGCAATCATTGCTAGGTGAAAGCCCCAAATTAATACAGACTCAACTCAAAACAGAGATAAAAACAGTGTAATAAGCTATCCTGTTTAACACTCAAATTTCAGCAACATTATAATGAAATTTAAAGAAATTACAGTAGTACTAATACAAGTAACTCAAAGAGAAAAGTCAGTGCACAGGTTAACAATATCAGTTATACAACCTTCTTTCTTAAGAGAGATCTCAGCTCAGGTTATTTATCAACATACATTAGACCCATGTAAAACTATACAAGTCTATAATGCAAAAGACAGAACTTGTGATCTAGTTCTGACATAAATACATGCTACAATCCAAAGAGGCTTAAGCTGTTCACTCAAGACACTATCACTACAGGATCTTTAGGAAGATACTGGATGAAATGTAAGAGAGTAAGTGCTAGACACTCCCAACACAGCTCAGGTGTGTTGGAATACACCTGAGCAAACAGGGAATACAACAATCAGCCAATTGGAAAATTCGAGGCCGGCACCTTCCTGCAATCAGCTAAACTTTAGGTACAGATGTGAGCAGTGGAACAGTGAGTCCTAGCGAACAAGGAACAATGTGTAGCAAGCTGAGCCACGTGGTCGAGAGCAAAGTTGCTGTGCATTAGACAGGAATTTTCAAATGCCAGGAGCACTTGCCAGGCATGCACAACACTTGCTGATGCAACCCTGCTGTATCACTTACATTCGTCACTGCTGAACTGCCCGAGGAAGCATGATGCAGTATATAAGCAAAATAAAATAAATAAGTTTTGCTACTAGGTACAGGAAACATTTTACGAGTTGTACAGCAGTTTTACTACTCAAAAACTGCCTCAAGTCACTTGAGTATCGCTGTTCAAAAACAAAACAAAGGTATTTTCTATTCTTTTAAGTGATTCCACTCTGGAATAAATCACATAACTAATTCCATAATGGCCGTAAACTGCAATTAGTACAAGTTCAGAATTTTAAAAAGTTTGTCCAAAAATTAGTAAAAGCTTGCTATGGTTTCTGAACATATAACTATAGAAGTTTCTAAAGATAAATAAAATGAAGAGAAGCAATTCAAAGTATTCAGCTTCAAAGATGTCCCCTCCAATCAGCAATCCAAGACTATAGAAACCACTATTGTGGTCAAAGAACACTTCTTATAAAAGGAAGTAAACATTTCTCCTTTATAAGATTAAAAGTTCTTTAAACAGACAGCATTGTTTCCCAAAGCAAATCCACAATGTGATGTTAAATAAATAAAAAAATAAAATCCGACTTCTCTCTTTTGTGTTAGTTTCTCCCTTCTTCTGAGTCTCAAACATAAAACTCAGCATTAATTAAGAATTGCTGGGTGACTGCTGAAACACATTAGTATCTTGGCAGTCCCTTCCCACAGGGCACTTATTGCAGCATCAGTAAGCAGGCACCAGACACTTCATCGCACAAGCTGATGAGCTCATCTGGCAAGTTCAGCAAAAAACACTTTGGACAGAATTGACATCAGTCACAGAATGCTTAAGGTTGGAAGGAACCTCTAACCATCACCTAGTCCAACCTCCCTGCTCCAGCAGGGACACCCAGAGCACATGGCACAGGGTGGCATCCAGGTGGGTTTTTGAAGATTTCCAGAGAAGGAGACTCCACAACCTCTCTGGGCAGCCTGTGCCAGGGCTCTGTCACCCTCACAGGAAAGAAGTTCTTCCTTACATGGAGGAGGAACTTCCTGTGTTTCAGCTTGTACTCATTACCCCTTGTCCTGTGACCAGCCACCACAGAGAAGAATTTGGCCCCATCCTCCCTACATTCTCCCCTCAAGTACTTGTAGATATTGATCAGATCTCCTCTCAGTCTTCTCTTCTCTAGGCTAAACAGGCCCAGCTCACTTAGTCTTTCCTCATAAGATAGATGCTCCAATCCTATCACATGGGGATCCAGTCACACCTTCAGTGCAGCCATTTCAGCCTGAATGCAAACTCAAGCATCTGAGGTTCACAAAGCACCAAATCCATTCACTCCCTGATCTTCTGCTCTTTATAGAGCCACCAAAAAGAGACTAAAATCATAGCCCAACTCTGCTCATTACTGCTAAAGCTTTTAACCCTGCCAGTGAACAAAGCAGCAATCCTAAATACACATTATAGTTAGAGGTAATGACCATTATATTGACCCAGTACACAAAGAGAGAGGGACCTGTCACAGCAAACTCCTTGTTCCTGAACTGCAGAGGGATCTACAGTATGATCTCCCTCCTCAAGAGTGAGATTTCTGCTCACCTGCATCCTTGAATTTTCTCATTAGTAGGTCAGAACTGAACTCAAGAGAAAATGGGCATTGATAACAGTGAGGCACAGTAGGGGCAAGAAAAGCTACAGCTGTGAATACAGCAGTGCCAGCAAATGCTAAGTAATAGGATATCTTATACAAAGCTGCTCTATGTGTTAGTTCAGCCATTAACTATTCAGCCATATTTCTATGTTAAAACAGTTTTCCTGTTCATGATCAAAAATAGACTAATATCATTTCCCTAATAGAAGGTTCAGTAAGACACACTTCTAAGGAGAAAAAATAAAATAAAATAAATGCAGTTTCCACCTGCTGGCAGAAGATGGTAAATACTTCTTCTGTAGAGGAAGAAAGCACTGACAGTAGTGTTGTGTTCTACTTAAGCACTCATTCCTTTAAAACTAAAGTTCAAACTATTGACATACGAACATTTCAAAAAACAAAACAAACGGAAACAGAAAACCCACAGAGTTTTACTAGTCCAGGAAATGAAAGCGTGATCAACATGTTAACAGAACTCTTTGGCATTACACAACACAATCAGATGGTTGAAAACACAATCAGCTGACAACCTCACCAACTTCAAGTGCCAGCCTAGGCAGACTGCTGAACACCTACTCTCCCTGCTCCTTTTACGTACTATGTACCCTAAAGCATTATATAGTAACAGACTGCACAGTGTTTGGACGAGGAAATATAGGCACCAAACAAAAAACAAAAAACAAAACAAAACAAAAAAAAAAAAAAAACCAACCAACAAAAAACCCACAACACAGTTTCCTGTAATCACCTCGCAAGCATGGGTGGGGGGAAGAGGAGGAAAGGAGTTACTGGTGCAACAGTCATGGTACAGACTAGTTTAAAAAGATATAGACAGAATTGCAGAAGTTTCAGAATTTCTTTCTTCAGAGGAAATTTTAGGATAAGAAACAACTGACAAACCTTCTGAAAGAATGGCTTCTTTCAAGCAGAGCAGCACATCTGCAAACTTCCTGACATCATTCACCAGTTGCATGATGTATTCGGGATCCACAGCAGGATTATCGTAGCAGTCAGAGTTGGAGCTAATGCTGCTCAGAGAGCTGCTCTTGGTGCTGCGCCCCATTCCCCAATTTCCTGAATTAGAGATGGTGAAGAAGTTGGAGGTAGACAGCCGGGCTAATCCCAAACCACGCTTGTTACTCCCGCCGTTCTGCCGCAACATCCCAGCAGGCGCTGTGCTTAGAGCTCCGCCGTTAACTCTCACTGGTGCTTAATGTCCATTTGACACGCAAAAGGTGAAGCCCTTAAAATTCAGAGGAGGAAGAGACAGAAACACACTGATTAGTGTAGAAACATTTTTGAAGTAATGCTGTTGTACTTACAAGAGCCAAAAATTCTTTCAAGATGAAAGAATTATCATTAAAGTGAAAATTTTACCTTAAAGTGTAACTCTAATATTCTAAAGAGTTTTGATTAGCACTTCAAGTTATTTTAATTTGCATAGCAAGAGTATAATCTTATAGCTGCAGAGGTCAGCTGTATGCAGAAACAGTTTTTTTATTTCAAAAGCTAATGTATGCTCATTTCGTAAAAAAAACTTTAGTTGTTCATCTTTGTCTTGGAAGCTCTAAGAATTGAGTTCATAACATGCACACTGAAACCCATTCTACACCGTTAACTTAACAGATTTACAAAAAGCAAAGAAACAAAAAAAACCCTCAATGTGATACAGAGGACCAACAACACCCTGACCTGCACCAACCACCAAATGGTGCTCAGCATCCTGTCTCATGATCGATCCTACGATTGAACCACGATCTGATAAGTTTTCCTTGTGCAGATTGGGCCCATCAAGAACCTTTTGACCTATCAATTGGTTTAAGAAAAGAAAACACCCTGAAGAAACCTATTACCTTTGACTACAAACTGCAAACAAAAGACAAAGACATATGAAGACATTTAAAATATTTTAGTATTACGGCCTATCTACAAGTCCCACTTTGATGCCCTAGTGCAGCTTAGAAACCCATCTTGTCATAAAAAAGCCAGAGACTTTGGGGAGATTAGGTTAGTGTAACCAAGCAGCCACCGGTGCTTATTTAATTTAGGAAAAGTAGAGGCTCCTGCAGCTCTGCCAGCACCAGGTAAAGGTGCTCAGGCCGTTTCGAGGCAGCAGGCTGCAGGTGGCAGGTGCAGGGAGCCTTGTGGCCACTCGCACCGCACGCTGCGCGCCAAACACAACTGGAACACGTCAGCCAAAGGGCGTGAAGCTGCTTGCAGACAGAACTGTGATGCTGTTTGCAGCTAGAACTGCAGCAGATCTCCAGTAGATAAAATTAAAATTTATTACAGCCCAGTTAAGCATTAAATGCAAGTTGAAACTTGGTATTTACACATTTTTCTATCTGTGTTGACCAACAGCTTCTCAGGAGGCATTATTTTAAAGCACTTCAATTATTTTCCCATTATTTTCACTTTATTTCTCCCTACAATACAAAAACACAAGAGGAAACGTGGTTAAATAGCACTTGTTTTTGTAATTGCTCTGGCAGACCTTTCGGGGAATGTGTGCGCTGGGGAGAAGAGAGTTTTAGAGTTCAACCCAGATCAACTGCCTTGATTTCTGTTTACTATTTGAAGTTAGCACTTAAGAGGCTACACATGAGACGATATAAATAACACAGGCAATTAAACAATTCCAAACACCTCAGCCAGACTGAGGCGAGGTTTACATTAAACATGCTTAAGCGTTATGTTTAATCAACTTTCTTCTGTTCCCACATACAATTCTCATGGCTACAAAGGTACTTCGCAATTCTGCCTTGTGATTACAAACACACACAAACACCTATCCCTTTTTCCTTCTAACAAATATGATATCTCTGTATATCAAGACACTGGGATTTTCATATTATTTAAAAGAGACACGTCCCTTTTAAGTCTAGCCAGTTTGAGAGGCAAGTTAAAGCAGCGCGAGGTGTCGGACCTGTTCTGGGAACAGCTCTGCGCTTTCCTGTTTGAGACGCACGCACTGCGCTACTTGTGACCGGGACGAGAAAGGCGACACACGACAGCCGAAACACACCGCGGTGGTGACAAAGTGTCTCCGCGCGGGGAAACCCTGACGGAGCCGCTTGCTACAAGCACCAGCCAGAGTGAAACCGAGCGGCTCGTCCAACCCCAGGGCACCTCTCGGGTAAACACGAGCTCTGCCCCCACCTCACGCCCCCGTTATCAGCGTGCTTCGTATTTCTGCAGGAGACCGAATAATTAAAAACAAAAAGACACCAACTTTCCTGTAACTGCCTCCAGCTCTCCCTGCTTAGGAGGGAGACGCTTCCAGCCCCAACACGAGGGGCGAAATAGTAATACCACCACCACCACCAAACCCAGATATTTCAGCAATTTGCTCTCCCGGCACAAAGCGCTGCCGGGGGAAAGGGCAGGAGCCGCTCCTGGG
>NW_010582502.1:29148-46211 GCF_000705375.1 Tinamus guttatus | reverse complement strand
TCGCGCTCCCCTTTCTCCCCCGGGAAGCGCCGCCCGCGGCGCGGGGACCACACGAAGCAGGGCCGAAATCGAGCTGGACGCCATCGTATTGCACACGTGAACGGGAGCGGGGCTGGGGCACCCTCGCTTTGGTCACGCTTTAGCTTTTGAATTTTGTGTATGTGAACATATATTCCTATTATTCTGCTCAGAAAAGTAGGAATTCTTTCACATGGTCTCCCACAGAAACCCGCATAGCTGAGCAGCGGTGTCAGGAGCTCTGTGCAGACCCCTGCACCAGCCCCATCGGACTGACAGCAACAGGCGCTTTTTGTGGTCTAAAAGCACACACTTTACTCCTTGCTAATAAAAGGCCATTTAAATCCAGGAGTTCTGAAATGGGACACACATGAGAGGTGACCTATGTTGGTTGATGTAGGACAACCACCAACATCCACTTCTTGCCACAGTCCCTGTCCCTAGTGGTTCCCTGTTGCACCCTGTCCACCCCTGCATGCTGCCCATTCAGGGCTGTCGGAGCACCAGCTTCTTGCAACATCCTTCCCCCCAAAACCTGTGATCAGTCCTTCCATTACTTCATCCCAGTGTCCCAAACCTTTCTCTCAACTCCTGCCTTTTTAGCTCCCTAGACATACCCATCATGTCACCCTCTTCCAGCCTGACTACTGCAATGCGAAGTCTTCACCAGCAACTTGACTTGGTTTTCTCCCATACGCCCCATGCACAAAGCAGGGGCCCTGAAGTCCCTCTCCTGGGTGGGTGGCAGTTCTCTCCTCAGGCTGTGCCAAATTCATGAAGCCTAAGATTAAACAGCTGAACTAACGCAAATTGTCACATGATTTAATCTCTAGTTAATTAGCTCAGTGGTAGCAAAGTACAAGCATAGATCAATCAGTTGTTAACAATGTCATAACATGAATTTTAAACACAGTTCAATAACTTTCCCTTTAAATCACATTGTATTTTATTATTATTTTTTTTAATCCTGTAATCAGTTACAATTTTTTCAGGTGTGCTGATACTAAATTTGGAGAAAAGCAAACTAAACAGACAATGCCCTGGGCTTCAGGAAGATTTTGATCATTTGAGTAATTTGCCCAGCAGATGTCAAAATCAGGCCAGGGCAAGCAATTGTAATTTAATGTGGAAGCAGGGACTACAGTACTATTTAACTTGCGCTCCCTACTATCAACTATTAAACAATGAGTAAAAGTATTACAAGTTTATTGCAGGAAATGTCACTGAAAGGATTAGATCTGCATACAATAGCAATAAAAAGGAGAAACTATAAATTCCATCCATACTTACTGAAGGACAGCATACCAGGCAGCTGCCATATCTATTACTAAACCTTTATTAGAAATAAGTACACACAGTTATGGCAGAATCCCTCCCCATTACAGGCACACTTTTGGAAAATAAACATGTCTTTATTTTAGCATAATTACACCATTGCCTGGGACTTTTCAGCCTAGCTGATCTGTGCATATACCCAGCTCCAGTCCACTGTCCCTGATGTGAACATGTGTTTCCTCATGTTGGGACATTCCATCCATTAGCATCCTCCCTCTCACCTCAATTCCCATGTGGGCTTAGCTGTGTCTGTGCTGGAATTTAACAAACTTAGGCAGGTGGGGCAAATTATTATTATTATTATTATTTTTTGCAAAAAGATCAGATCCAGAGGCAATACCTAAAGGTAACTAAAACGAAAAGTACTAGGAGTGTCTTGATGCTTCTTCAAATTTTTGTTTTAGATACCTCTGATTTAAGCAAAAGTTTGCAGCATAGGAGGCCTCGCCTCAAACTTCTTTTGAAAGGATGTGAACCCTCGTGAGCCACATTATGGGGAAATAAGTGAAGCATTGGCATTTTTTTCCCCTCACCAAAATAAAACAACCATCAACTGACCTTTTTAGTTTCAGGTGTTCAGAGCTCTTCCCCTCCACCCCCCCATATTTTCAAATTGCCAAACTTGATACAAAACTGAACCAAAGCTACCTCTTAATCTAATGTGCAGGACTATTTATTGTTAGTAGGACTAGTCTCCTTGGGATGAACAAGAACAGCCTTGAGTGACTACCAGGCAAATAGCCACGAGCAGGGAAGTGAAGGTAACATAAGGTTATGTTCTCTGGGAAGAGACAGCTGAATTTGCTTTCACTAAGAACACTGACACTTCTGTGAGAAGCCACTTATTGCTTGTGTGATTTTTTTTAAAAAACAAATATTTTCCTGATGGAACATGTGTAAACACTGAAATAAGAGCTATAGCACATCTCTTCTATGAAGAAGGTCCATACAGAGTGATCTCCAAGAGCCTGCTTCTCCCTTCTCAATGTTAAATAGTACTTTGCTCACACACAAAGTCCCTTAGAAATCCAAGGAAAAAAATTTGCCTGAAGAGAGCTACTCTATGCTGCAGCTTCCAACCACTGTGAAGAGAAGGACTGTTTCTGGTTGGCACTGTTAACAAATGCACTTTCCCATTTCCATTTAGAAATCAGTTTCAAAATATTGTCTCTTTTCTTCCATTTATCTACAGAACAGCTAAATAGTCTGCATTAGCTGGAAGCCATAAAGTAATTAATATACCTCCCTGTGAGCAGTAAGAGTTCAGTAATACAGAGTGGGATATTTATTACAGTTGTAAATTGGTCATATCAACATTGGAGCAACACCTGAGAAGGGACCTTGAAGGCACCCTCAGAGCATGCCTGTAGATAAGATAAACTGAATTACTTCCAGGGGTAACACCAGGAGATGCCACCTTCCCTGTATGCACCCATCTGTGCACAGAACCCTGTGCTAAACAAGCACTGCCACAAGCCATTTCTTTCCAAGAATCACTTCTTATATGCAGCTTTCCATAAAAGGCAAATATAAGTTGTATATCAGAAAACAGTTCAGAACTCAGATACTGCTATAGTAAACAGCAGAATTTTGGAAAAACAATATCTTGCCCATAGCTACATACTAAGATTTAACAAACGCTCACTGAGGAGCAGCCAAAACTCAACTCTAAAATTAACTTGCACAAAAATAACCCTCCTTTCAACAACAACAACAAAAAAAACTTAGATTTTTTCCCCTACCTGTTGCTCCAATGGCTGTTTTATAAAAGCAGCTCTCTCCTCTCTCATTAGAGCCTCACGATCCTCGCCACCTGCACGAGTGCCCGTGGTGCATGTGCGTTTCCTAGAGCCAAGCGTCTCACCCGAAGGCCTCAGGGGAAGCGCGTGGGTGAAACTGCAGCAGCCACTGTGCACTGGGATGAACCTGCAGAGAGCAGAGGCTGCCCGGCGCTTACAGACACGGCGCCTGGACGGGTTGCTCCGCTTCCGACTTTTCAGTCCTGATCCCCAGGATACACTACAAAACACTGGAGAAGATGAGCTAGGGAAGTGAAAGCCATAGCCTTACCAGCTATTAAAATATTTCTGGTTTTATGCTCATTAGAGGTCACCACGAAGGCGATTCCTGCATACTTCTCACAAGGTGAAACAGGCCTCTCCCTCTCACACTGGAGGCAGCCACCTCTCCCTCTGCAATACTCCTCTTTTCCACTGCTCTCTCCTCTACTAGGTACTTAGCAACTAATTTTTCTCTCAGATGCTCTAGCTGATAAACATGCAATTTAAGCCAGGGCAGTTATCCAGAATTTCATATAGCTTTGATCTTTTGGAGCTTCTCCCTCCATCCCAGAAAGAGCTTGTGGGCTCCAAAACTTGTCAGGGTTCACTTCTTAAAAGTTCTTAAGCTAGGCTAGCTCAAAACACTTTAGCCTGTCCCCTCTTTTTAAATAGCACCTGACTTACTTGTGACAGACTGCCCACAGGTAAAAAGCTCTTTCTCAAGATAAGGCTGGAGGTGTGACATTGAGAAACACAGCTGGGTTTGCCAGGACACCCTTGCCTATCTCCCAGGGGAGATTGAACATGGCTAGCAGGGCAGCACCTGCTTTACAAGCACTTAATGAACAATTTCTTAAAACCCATCCACCCTAATGAGCAATTGGTCAGGAGAGCGGGTGGTGCGGGGAGCAAGGGAAGCGCCTTTTGCATTCGCTGAATGCTATCAGTGGTGCTAGTCAGCAGGAGCTGCCTCAGCCCAGAGCGCCACACCAGCCCGGCCGGTACCCGCGGCGGGGGAGGCAGAGATGGCCTCGTGATGAAGGGCTGGGGAGAAAGGAGCCATCTCGATAGGCAGATGGAAGCGTGGCTGGGAGCTGCTGGTAGGTGGCTGTTCATTCCCTGCGCTTTGGGTAGCGAATGAGGCTGTGGCTCTGCAGGGCGAGAGGGAGCAGGAAGGGCTGCGGGAGCTGGGACTCGCCTTGCCGGCGGAGGGGGTGGCAGGGTAGCTTCTGGTGGCTTTGAATCTCAGGCTTGGACCTGATTACAGGGCAGAGACAGTGGTAACAGGTATTGCTGGGTTTCTCTGTTGTTGCTGCTGGAACCTCCCTAAATCTCTCAGAGAGTGCTGACCCCCGTTGCTTTCCATTGGAAAGTAAAAATGCCTTTAAATAATCTTGGTAGTGTTTAGTGATTCCAAATTGGGTAAATTGGATGGGGAGGAAAAAAAATGCCTATGTGCCTAGAAACCTGTCCTTACTTCCATTTGTGTGGCTATTAACAATAGATGATTGCAAGTACAGGAGCAGAAAAAAAACCCCAAATCCATCAAACATAAGCTTCTGATTGTTCTTAAGGAAAATGGGGCCTAAGGAAATGGTCTGTATATTAAATCTTAAGTGGTAAATGAAAAATATTTTGTTGACAGATGGAATGGTGTATTTCAGGTCTGAAAAGCAGGTAGGGTGCTTAGGCTGTAGTAAGACACACTGTACAGGGTTAAGTGGTTACTAATTTCAGGTCTGTTTTTGTCCATTCCTTTCTTTCTTCCCTATTCCTCCAATGTTGTTGCATGATTGTCCTAAAAGAACTCCCTACAATTAAACATATTGTAGTTAACCGCAGTCATTTTGCCAAGAGAGCAAATACAGCTTGTCATGATGCTAGCAAAGCTAAGGGTAATAATCTGGCATGTTTAGGGATGGTAGAGGGAGCTGCAAACTCTGAACCTGCTTCAGATGAAGCTGTTGTTGTTGTTGTTGTTGTTGTGGCCTTAAAACCCCTAAGGTTTCCTATGTGAGGCTCATAGACTTTATGTGGCACCCACATGCAGTTTGGTTGTCAGGCATTGTATTTTTTTATGCCCATGTTACCTCAGCAAGGAGTGTGTTTGTGAGTTTTCATATATGGAATTTATTAAGTGTTTTTAATCCTAGTGTTCATATTAATTTGGTAAGAAAACACTAAAAATAATTTGATTTCATTATTTGGGTTACAATCTGTTTTTTCATAGACTAATCTTAACCCCTGGAACATACCTGCAGCCTGGGTACAACCCCTAAATACCAGAGGGGGATCAGCTCAGAGCACACCGTGTCCTAGAATAAAGTTCCTAAATCTTCCTATTCACAACGCAGGGGTCCTCAGTGCCTGACGTGGGGTCCCTGCAGGCCAAGTGCTACAGCCCCATCGTCTCTCACTGGACTTGGCCCAAATTTGCTAATCCAAGACCAACACTGGTTTGGTTGTTTGGTTTCCTGCTGTTGCTTTGAATAGTAATGATGAATCTGATTAGCTGCAAGGCAGCAGATGCTATCGTAATGTAAGATGTGAACAGCAGATGTGAGAAGACTCTTGCCTTGGTTTAAATAAGTATTTATCTAACACTTGTGCAATGGAAGCCTGATTTTCTGCTTTTTATTTATGAACACTTTCCTTAAGAAATTATTTACTTAACAATTTGTATGAAATCTGCACTATTATTAATAGGTATATATCTGAGAAAATATTGATATATTAGAGCAGTATATTTTAAAGTGATATTCATCACAGATGGCTAAGCAACAGAAAATAATTGCTATCTATATTTTCAATTTTATACACATATATCATTGTGGTCTATAATAAGATTTTTAGAAACATAATTTATGAGTGTAGCCAGCATATTGTAGTGAAAGGCACCACCATTAAAGACTAGGTCATTCATAAAATTTAATCTGCCAAATTCCAAATACAAGACCTAAAAGACTTGAAATGAAGCTATTCATGTAGAAAGCTTATTATTGTTACAGATTAATCTCAATAATCAAGGTCTCTTTACAATTCCTCAGACCTTATTTCTCAGGTAAATAATTTTCAGCAATAGAAACAAGATCATTATATTTATGTAGAAGTAACTTTGGAACTGAAAGCAGTTAGTGCTTGAAAATGAGAACATAAGAATGACCAGGCTGGGTAAAACCAAAAATCCAGTATGACCAGTATCCTCCTCCTACTAGTGCCTGTGAAGGAGTATTTAAGGAAGACAAGAAGCCCTGGACCTGCATTGTAATATTTTCCTGGCCTTCCAGCTCAAGCTTCCTGAGGTATACATGATTTCTATCTAAGTAGTAATTTTCACTGAACTTGTGCAATCCCTTAAAAACCTGCAAACTTCTAGCAATCGCAATATCCTGTAAAGGGGGTTTCACAGCTTTGAAAAGTGTGAAGAATTGCTCCTTTTGGTAGTTTAGACATCTGAGGGTCACAGGTAGTGTACTGAACTTCAGACTGGGTTTTTGAGTCTGATTCCTGCCACAGAACCTGTTCTCTGAAGACAGACTCTATCAGAACAGGTTGCAGGAACGGGGCTTTTATCAAGGCCCCTGCGCAATGAGTGAAATGAATCAGGAAGGAGTATGAAATAACAGCAGCGTAAGATCTCAAACAGCAAAATAAATATTTGAGGACGTCTTATAAATGCCTTATAGTGCATTTTTGTATGTTCCATGTGGTTTGGCATGGAGCCAGAGTACACAAGGCTTCACTTAAAATTCCATTCATGTTTCTTTTTCCATTTTTGTTAAGATCTGTTTTCAATTTTCAGTGTGTAGCGGGATTACCAAATATTAGTGAATATGTTACTAGTCTAGTCTTAGGTTCTTTCTTTTAACTCTAATGTCCAGCACTAATTCCCTGTAGCCTCTGGTGGCGACACATCCTTACAAGCAAGTGGTATATTACACTGGGATTTTCCTGCTTTGCAACCATTTAAAAAAAAAAAAAGAGGGAAAAAAATAGATCTGAAAAGGAGTTTTGCTAAATATATCCATACAGTAGGAAAGGGTTAAGCTGTTCAGATCACCTGCTTCAGAAGTGACACAAAACCTTTTTTTCTTCCAGAGGAAAATAAACAGTTCCCTTGTTCCTAGGGTGGTAGCAAGCCCTAACAGGGAAAAGCAGGACGCATTCCTTCCTTCCTTTATAACTAGTCATTGAATTGCTCCCAACACATTCCAGATCTCTAGGATAGCTTAATTGCCTTCACCTGGAGGCCATTGACTGAATTCCTGTCAGTTAATATAACACCTAGAGAGTGAGGCACCTTTTCCACAACTTTTTTTTTTTTCCCTCATGAAATTGGGTTACGTATCGAGGGGTATTGGGTCACGTGCAGGTTCACAGGTTCATTTTGCTTATGAATATATGTGAAATTCTTGATGCAATTGTGCTTGTAAGAGTTTGAATCTAGAAGTATGATCAAATGTAATTCTTCACTTAAGTCTTAAAACAGAAAGTATGAAGGAAGAACTATTTATTGTAATAAGTTGTGGTTGAGTGAAATTTTTAATTGCTTCCTTTACAATGAAAGATCTGTAAGGAGAGGGGAAAGCTGTTGGTTTGCTTTCACTGGTGGTGAAATAGGAGAATTTCCCCAACACAATCAGGAGTTCAGTGTTAGTCCATACAGCAACTGAAATTTTGCAAAGCCATTCAAACATTAACTTATGTCACAGAATATATAAATAACAAACACTACTTTGACATTTCTATAGCTACATATGTCAAGAGGAGTCCCAATGTCCAAATCCTAAAGCGTTCTAGATAAGTAATATGCCATCAAATTTAGCTTTTTCCAGACAAGCCTCTGAACAATTAAACTAGGAAAATAATACATTTGAGTATACAGATTCAAACAAAGTAAGTGTCACTGTTACATGTTATTCTTACCCTCGTTTGCAAGGAATGCTCTAGTAAGTTCTGAAACCTCCTTCAGTCTGATTCCAAAGGTGGCTAAGTGCTGCTATCGTTACTGATGAAGACTGGAATAGTAATGAAAATAGGTGCTTCCTAGAAAACATACTGACAGTTTTGTTGAGGCACCAGGGAATTCCCTTGGACAGCCTGTTACTGCAATATTGTATATATAAACCAGGAAATGTTTCAAGGTAGTCCCACAGTGGATCTTCATTCATACATCCACTGCACAAATGAAAATGCTATGGATGGCTACAGGGCTCTCAGGCTTATAAATCACATGAAACTTGATGCTGAACAAAGTAAAAATGTGCAGGGCTGCAGCCAGGATGATAAGGTATAGACTGAGGATGCTAACTACCTAATGTTATTTTTACTCATGTTTACTTATTGATAAATCTTACAGAGGTTAATTTAAGACTTCTATAAACAAAATGAAGGAAGTACGTAAATGGGAGGCAAGTACAGAAGGGAATGGCAAAAATATTTATGAATAAGGAAAGACATATATTTTACCTCTGCTATCCTGATATACCTGTAAATCTCATCTAAACAAACTAGATTGAAAGATTACATTAATGATAGTTTTGAATTCCCAGGATAAAAAAAGATGTTTTGTGAAAACTGCCTGTAGTTACCTTGTGCTGTATATTCTTGTATATATTTTGTATCAAAAGATTCTAGGGTTGTGTTCAGTGATAGTGGAAGTCCTGTAGGATCTTGTGATTCACTTTGGAATAAATCTAAGACAGAAGAGGGGCTTGAATGTGTAGGACTTTCACTATATATATTAGCATTTTCTTCTTAACATTGAGAGGTTAAGTTCTGTAGCCCACCACAAAATGTATCTTACCATGCCAGTCAGTTAACTTACATATAATTCTTTGAATGCTTGCATTGATTATTCAGTTGGCATAGTTATATAGCACAATCTTTATATATGTGAAGAGCCGTAACATACCACAGAAATAAACTGGAATCTGTTTCTTTGGTGGTCTTATGGGTATGCCTCTTTATGGCTTTCCCTGACAAGTGAAACATTACCCAAAGTAGATCAATAGAAACTTGGATTAATTTAACTACTACAAAAGCAGAAGGAATATGTTAATTAAATAAGCTTTTGGTAGCTTAAAGGAAAAATCAAGAGATCTGCTATAGATTGTAATAACATCACTAGTTACAATCATATTATTTCTGTATAATGTGTTTTCCAGAAATTCTGTGAAATCAAAGTCAGGAAGGCAAAGATGACTACTGTGTTTCACAAGTAATAAACTTCTGTTTTGAATGTGAATTTCCACTGTTTAGGACTTAAACTATCTGTTAAGGTTATAACAAATGCCCCCTACCCTCTATAGTCTCTAACATTTATATCTGTATTATAAAATATTTGTGTTGATAATTGCCATTAGTATTTGCTTGTTTCAAAGTTAATATAGGTACCCCCTGAATGATTTACAAACCAACCCTATGGTACCATCCTGTGGCATATTTGGTAATTACAAGACTCTTAACTGCTCCTTGCTGCTATACCTGGCCGGGACTTTTCCATAGGGAGCGCCCCAGCCTCCGGCAGCTCTAGAGCAGAGAGGCTGGTATTTAACAACTTCCATTTCTCTCTCTCCATGGCTACATACAATGTTGAGTAGAGTTTTAGCTTATCTCTAGGAAACTGGCTTGAAAGGTGTTTTCTTTTCTACCCTGAGTTGATTCAATAATATTTTTCAACTCCTGTTTAGTATAATTAATCAAGATAGGAATATAGAAATGGGAGATGTTGATTTCAAATTTAAATTCAATCCCAACAAATTAGATGGGATGAAAATCTTCAAACATAAATTCCCAAATCAACTAGAAATAGTTGGAAATGATAGTTGGAAGCAGCAAAACAGTCTTAAGGGTTCTAGTTGAAACAGGATGATGACAACTTTTTAAGTGTGACTCAGTTGTAACATCAGGATATGCTTACGAGCTGAGGTACTTGCAGCAGGAGTAGGAGTGATGCTGGGGAGACTTGAAGATTGAATATTCAGTAAATCCATAAGCAAAAAGAGACCAACACCACAGGAGCAAGTGCATAAAAGACTACTATGAGGACAAGGAAACAAAAACAAAGGCTGAGTGAGATTAGACATAATGGTTGCATATAAATATATGAACCAGGTAAACACCAAGCAGAGACCAGTTTAAGCAGAAGGGCACTGATGGTGAAGAACATGTGAGTGAAAACTGATCATTTATAACTTAAGGATAGGATTTAGGAGAGGATCCTAACCTAAAGGAATGAGTTTCTAGAATGGAATTGCATTTGGAACACAGGAACAAAAACGTCAACGCTGAAGCTAAATAGAAGGGAAGAAGTGATGGTGTCTTTCAGATTTATATTCCTTTACAATACTTAGTGTTGTTCTGAATATTTTTTTTTTCTGTTTGCAGATATCCTAGAATATGCATTCGTTAGCTGATAGTTGTGTTTTAGCCCCAGCTGAGATGAAAACTTCTGGGATAAACTATATATTATGATACCATATATTCCACCACTCTTGAGTGTTAATCCTGAACAAACTGTCCTTCAGGAAATGTTGAATCTTCCAAACACTGTCAGTCCAGCCTCGCCTGTGGCAGATTTCCCAGATGATCCTGATCACAGAAGGCTGGTTGGATATACTAATTTATTAGAGATGGCTAGGAAGATGTATGTTACCTTCAAAATGAAAGAATGCAGTCAAAGAAGGTATCTATAAAGCAGTGGCTATGAAGTGACTGCTCACAAGCATAGCAGAAATACCTGATTCTTATGGCACAGAGTTTTGTACTACTTCCTAGTTCCTGCTTGCATTAATATTGCTTTGGGGGCAAACTCTAAATATGTGCAGATTTAGTTTGGCTTCTAAACTCAAGAATCCACTGTCATGTATAGAGCTTTGGGTTTTTTTAGAACACTTAATAATTAGTGTCTGGGAGGAAAAAAAGAGTTACTGAGTTTTGGTTCAGTATTAGTGAAAGTATTTCATACTTTTCAAGCAGAGTAACTGGAACACATTAATCCCTACTCTCACATTTGCTCCACTTCTTTCTATTGACTTTCTTGCAATTTGTTACTATTTTAGGTCAATGACTGAAAACAGCAAATTTCAAGAGCAGAAATGAAGATGTCCTTGAAACGTTCACTGTGAGATTGCACTTTGAGAAAAACCTTAGAGTTGGTTTAGATCATTAACCAAAGGTTGGAAGACAAGTTAAATTTTATTGAATCATGTGGGGTCTCTTATGCAACCATATTTGCACTGAATAAACTTGGAATCTATAACTTGCAGTCATGAATGGGAGGTCTAATTATCCATCTCTGGAATTTCTACGGAGAGACCATCACTTCAATGACCTTTCATAGGTTCCTTCGCAGGAAACTTCCATGTTTTTTCTTTTCCCCTTTTCCCCAAATTTTTATTACTTGTTTTAGCCTTTCTTCTGAGATATCAATTACTAGTGTTTCCTTCCTTTACCCAAGGTAGGATTCACATGTGCTCTACTTTCCCCAAGTTCCTACTTTACTCAGATATGCAGTCTTTTCCTCACAGATACTGTCTTTCCAGCAGCAGAGCTCAGGCTCTTGTTGTGCTATACTGTTACACCAGCTTGATTTCCTTTACTAAGAGAGTCTCATATTTTTCCTTTTAAGATGATCTTGGAAAAAAAGAGATAACTGCTTCTGAAGTAGAAGTCCTTCAGTAATCAGAACAATAGTTTTAAGTGGTGAGTTGCCATAGAAAGTGAAGGGAGGTGTTGAACATCCATCTGAGAATTAGCATGAATTCAACGGTGTATGGTGTATGACACAACCTCTGCAAAATGTGCCTCTAAGGACTCATCAGCACCTACATGTCTTGATCTTTTGCCACCTTTTAGCAGTTTTGGTCATTCTCCTCTTCTTTCAGGAATGTAGGTTTTTTTTTTTTTTTTTTTTTTTGTACTGAAAGGTATTTCAACAATACAATCAGGAAAATATAACAGCTCTGCCTTTTGTTTACTGTGGTACTCCCATCAGTCAAGCCTTATTTCCAATTTCAGATTGTGAAAAGAAATCAAAAATATCCTTAAAGATTACGTCAGAGATGTTCCTGCAAGACAAATGTACATCACAAGTAAATCGAAGAGGAAAATAGAGGACTAAATTTGTTTATTTTTGCTTAATTATAATAGCCATTTACCAAAAGTTTTGTCTGTGCCTAGTATTTGCTTGCTTCTGCTGTTTATGCTTTTCCCAGCAGGTTAATGTGAGATAAACTAGGGTGTGAATGTTCAGTGTATTAACAAATCTGCAATAATAACATGGAAACATGTCTTTACCTGTGGTAAAAATTTATACTTAACTTATATCAGATAAGAATGTGATTGGTAGTTGCCATTTGACTCGAAATGATGTAATTTGGATCCTTATTTACTTACAGGTATACTGTCTAACTTCTATTTATATGTTCTGCATTAAACTGGATGGGGTAGGTTGAGTCTTGCAGAGCTGGAGCAAAGAATCCTGCCCTAGCCTGTCAACTCTGCCCTAGCTGGCAGGCAGGAGAGAATGAGACTTCAGCTGTGGCTCAGGGTGTAGCTCTATGTAGGAAGGGATTAAGAATTTTCTCACGTTAGTTAGAGACTTACAACTTCATGCCTTTAGGCAGAAGATAGTAAGATTTTTTTTCCTTCTGTTGGAAAGAGAAAAACTTCACTATTTTTTTTCAAGGAAAGACAAATTAATTTCTTTTCTGCACCAATAAAGGAAAATGTGTTATCTGCGTGCATATACACACACATGAATTTACATACCTACAGAAATTTCCAGCTTTTTTGCCAAGGACATATAAACCACTGGCAAACCACTGTTGCACGTGGGCAACAGTCCTGATGGGTTATGCACCCTGGACAGTACTGTACATTATAGCCTCTGATGAACTGAGTTTCAAATTTTAATTTCCTTGGGCATGGGCTATACTAGAAAGCCTTGTAAGCAATGTCTTTGCATGCTGAACAAGGTAAAACATGTTTAACTGCAAGGACTGTCTTGGGCAATAGTAATCCAAATATCTTCTCTTAGTAATGTAGTTTTAAGTACTATTTATCAGCAGTAATACGGAAGTATTACTAGTAGCAGGAAATAGTAATACTAAATTAACAAATATTATTAGTAGTAATATGTAACTGGAGCACTAGTAACATGTAGTAGTGCAGTAAAGAGAACACCACTTTCCTCTTTGTATGCATCTTCATGGAAGGGAACTTTGCATTTCTTTAAAATTTTACTTTTTTTTTTTTTTTTTTTACTTGCTTTTCTGGGTTCCACCTTTGGCCTATTCCCTTTCCTGTTCTTGATATTATACTTGTTTAACAAAAGTCTGTTCATGTTTGACACTTCTGGATTTTTATTGACTAAATTATACATTTTGCTACCTATTCTACAACATGAAGAGCATGCTGCTTCCTACCTGTTCCATACAAGTTCCATACTGTCCAGTCAGTTCCATCTTGTACCTTCTCATTAGATTTAAGTGCTCTCTTTCAGCCTTTTTCCTCTCTAGTCAATTAGCTCCAAACCTTCATTGTATTTTCCTCATTAAGTCATCCTAAACTTTTGCAATGCGCATCCAGTCTGCTTTTCTTGCCCAATTGTATCATTCCCTCCTCCTACCAGAATCACTGTCCAGCCCCACTAATCTCCTTGCTCAACTGCATGCTACTTCTAATGGCTTCCTGACCCAAGTTGTCTCAGCCTCCTTTCCTCCCTTGCTAAGCCACTCCTGTTTCTATAGCCTTCTTTGCTGAGTTCTTGTCCAGCCATTTACTTCTCTTCCAGTCTCCATTTTGCCTAATGCATTCTTTTCTTCTTTACCTGCTGTTATTCCCTTGCCCTTCAGACCTGTGGGATCACTGTTAAAGCAGAGCATTCTCACCTTTCCTCAGTGGCATTGCCTAACTTTGTTTTGGTGTGAAACAGCTATTACAGGAAAAGCTGTTGAGCTTGCATAGTACTTGATGGTAAAATGACTGCGCATGAATTAATCCCCTTCATCTGCTACCTTTCACAACATTTGTAACTGGCTCTCCCTGATACTAATATGTTACATTGGGCTGACAATCAACAGCATGATTTTCGTTTAACTATTAGGTGATATGTTGTTCTCAGAATCTAGTTGGTTATTGCGTGCAAAGTGCCAACAGCAAATAATACAGGTTCTTCCTGTTTGGAGGAAAATCAAATCACAGGTGCTTATTATTTGTTAACCCAGGCTCCATTTAAAAAAAAAAAAAACCCTATATTCATATACCTTTCAGTGGGACAAAATAGTTTCCATCAGTTTTTGATATTCCTAGGCCTTTGACCTACCCCTTAAAATTCTGCTGTCTAAAATCAAGACTGACCTAGAATGTGACTTGAGATTCTGGACTGCTTTGCATTTTCACTATTTTTTATTAAGGATAAATTTCTTTTAACTATTTATTATGAATCTGAAACACAGCATATTCTGTTTTCCCTGCTGAAGTGTCTGTGGAGTAGTACTGCAGAACTTACCCAGGTTAAAAAAGCAGAATCTTGTAGGCCTCTTCTGTTTTGCAAGATTGGTTTTCTGAGCTGTCTCACAACTTATCTCCCAAACCACCATAGCTGAGAATGTAGGGAGAAAGCTGCCACATGATCAGGGAGTGCTGAGGCAGATTCTGCTGCTTAACACTTCAATCACAGGAGTACAGCCTAATGCTTTGATGAAGTATCCTTTCTATAGACTTTATTCTTCTAGAGTCCACTTTCCAGTTTAAATAGTTTTTTTTTTTTTTTCCTTTTGCTATTCATTTTCTTGTGTAGTTAGTGTGAGCAATACCTATGCGCCATATCAAAAAAACGGTTATCAATTTGACTTTGCTCTTGGGAGAAACTACATGTGCTAGATGAGTGATTTAGTACTGTTAGCTTTTTTCCAAGCTACCTTTCCACCTAAAGTTTTAAAATTTGAAATATATGTGATATGAGATCTATGTTGCTCTTACTTTCTACCTTGGAAAACTTGTATGAGTTTTCTCATATTGCTGATTTGTATCAGGAATGTATGCCAAGAAAACAAAATGGCTTCATCTATAAGAAAAAACACATGAATACAAGAATGAAATGCAGCAGAGCTCAAATTGTAGAACAAAGGGGGTCTTTTAACAACATTTGACTAGACTAGATGATTTCAACAAGCATATGGTTATCCGCAAGTATTTTTAGAAATTGAAAAACTAATGAATCAATAAAAATGTCATGTTTTGAAGTTTATACATTTATCAAATGTGCAAAGTGGCTCTGACCAAAAGCAACATTAAAGAGCCAGTAAGCTAGCAGAAGAAATATTAGAGGTCGATGCATGAGGTAAATTTCCTAAAAGATGATAGATATATGTGAAATTATTTAAAGACAAGTTCATAGGCGAATAAACTATATTGTAAGGCAAGGTTCTGACTACCCTTAAAAAGTGTGATAAATACACTGCAAAAGACAAACAGAGCAGAATGGAAGCCATGCAGTCATACAAACAACAAGGGTCAGCATGGCACACAGATGGACATTGTATGCAAACAGAGCTGGCCTATATTGAATAGGTAGTTCTGCAGAAAAGCATAAACCGAAGCCAAAGGAGGGAACAGGATTTGCAAAGAAATGTGTAGCAATACCACACTGCTCTTGATCTCAGCAAAGATATTCTGAAAAGTAGCAGCAATACAATACTATAAAGATTTCCAGAAGTTTTCATTTTCATAATGATATGATACAAATATGACAAGTTTGATTAGTTGAGGAAACTACCTCCATTTAGGTTCTCTCATTTACTAATGTTGAAGGATTTAAGACCTAAGTGGAGGCACCTCTAGCTTTAAGCAACAGAGATCAAAATCTTGATACACCATGAAGTTTGTATTGTGTATTATTCAGAGGATCAGAAAGCATTTTAACTAGTTGATGATCTTTATTCTAAAACACCAGTCTTAAAGCAGAGAGATTACAGATTTGTCTAAGGTCATGGAACAAGTTAGTGCCAGAGAGATAGATTCCAGTAGCCCTGACTCCAGTGTTTTCTAAAATGTGAACAATATGGATCTTTTAAGATCCAGTTTATCAAAAGTGTCTAGCGATGCCAAAGGATTTAAGAAAAACTATATGTAATATATGTAGTGATTCACAGTGAAGAAACACACATTAGTTATCAGGCTACAGTTTCACCCCTGTTGCTTCTGCCCTTCTACAGATGTGAAAGAAACAGGACTATTGGAATAGTCTGGTCTAGATACCCACCTTTATAGTATAATAATAAAAACACTATTTTTATATGCCAATAGGAGAACAAGCTTTATCATTGATTCTGACTGCATGCTGATCTGCACTTGACCAGAGTGGTCATTTTGCCATTTTAATGCGAACCATTGCATCAGTGCAGGCCCTAAATATAACTGACCAGGTTGTGTGGGAAGTACAGTCACTTTGTGTACAAATACGAGGTAGTGTTTTGAGGGGTACAACCACCTAAGTGAAGAGCCAGTGCAAGCAGTTATGCTGGCATGAATGTTTTTGCTGGTACAGCTCAACTTGGCAAACTGTTAATAGCTCTCCTTGGGGGGGGGGAAAGAAAAAAAAAAAAAAAAAGCACCCCTGCAAGTATAACTGGTTTAGTAGGAGGCAGGTATCGCTGCTCCGAGCGCAGCTCTGCCCTTGATGGCGGTTGTTTTCCTGTACTTACACGGATGACAACTTGTTCCACCCTCTGTTTGAAAGTCGCCTTTGGCAGCTAGGAGAAAAGGGGAGAATAAGAAGTGAGACCGCGGCCAAACCGCCCTGCAGCGTTTTACCGTGCGGCGCCCAGTGCCACATCTGCGCCCGCTCGCACCCGCGTCGACCCCGCGAGGCCGGGCCCGGGCGCCGCTGCCCTCTCACCCGCTGCCCGCGGCCGTCGCGTG
>NW_010582502.1:0-28880 GCF_000705375.1 Tinamus guttatus | reverse complement strand
TGGCTGCTGTGAGGCGCTGCTGCCTGCAGCACCCGCCCGCCCTCCGTTTCCCCCGCTTAGCCATGAGAGTCTTCTGTGTCCCACCCGTTTCTCCTTCTATGCCTAAATGCTGCTTTTGAGGCCCCCCCTTACACCTTTGCTTCGTTAATGAAGTTATATTTGCCTTCTTAATCTACCTGTTTGTAAAAGACCCCTACCGAACAAGCTGACTTTTAGGGGAGCCCTCGGCAGCTCCTAGGGAGGTACCCAGGCAGGTAACACTGCTGTTTTGCTGCTGTTGGGATGTGTCCCTGGGGAAGAGCCACTGTGCCAAGATACCCGATTGTGTCGCCCACGAGGGCGGCCTGCAGGTGTGTGTGTGGTAGTCACCATGTTATGTGACTGATGAGGAACCTGTGTTGGACTCTGTCCCTTCAGAGCTTCAGCGTGTTTGTGGACACTGTTTGCAGAGCATATGCTAGAAACCCAGCATGTTATAGCAGCACAGTTAGATGTTGTGCAGTTGCTGTGACTTATCACTGTGCTGAATTGTGATGGTGAGATGCACTTACTCAATAGACTTAAGTAACAACATACCTGTGATTAAGCAACAATCCTGTTTATTTTGCCTAATAACGTCCATACATGACTTCTTTAAGAGCTTCATAAAGTTAGATAACTTTGTCATATAACATGCATAAACTGTGATCAAAAGAGCAGTTTCTGGAGATTGTTGTGTTGTGTGAGAGTAGAAACAGCAAGGCCTCAAGTTATCTCTGAGAGTTACTCTTCTACCAAGATTGTAAGGCATCTCTTGGGTGTCTACCTAATTTAGTGAAATATCATTGTAAAAAAAGTGAAAAAATATATAGCAAAGCGTGGGACTGGTGAGCTGGGGGAGTTGCTGATACTGTAGTGCAAGATTTTCGCACTTAATGGCTTATGATAATGTGCGTAGGAAAAAAGACTGCGTCAGGCAGATCTGGGAGCATCTGCGTTAGATCAAGAATGTGTTTTCTAAGTGAATCTCCCAATTGCTTACATCTGCCTTGCTTTCCTTTGTATTGAGGAGTGATCACTGAGTACACAGGCTAGATTACTTTCAGCTTGGAACATCTCTTCCAGCATAGATGGAAGTGCAGTGTATTTAATATTTTACAACTATTTATGGCTGTTTAGTTGACAAAAGGGGAACCAGGGCAAAGTAAACGTTCTTTCAGTGTACATATAGTGAGGGTCTTAGGTTGTTTTGTTTCAAATCTGCAATTGGTCTTTGTTAGTTGACAGTAGCTGGACCTTTATTACATTGAGAGTGACTGAATATACTGAAACTGAGCCTTAGCATAAATGTTAAAAATTATACTTGGGATATGTTTCTTTTATGAATTTGCTGGTTTTGCTAAGTATGAGTTAAAAAAAAGTTGTTTAGGAAGATGTTTTTAAAGGATATTTCAACTAATGGAGCAATTGGATGAAGCTGAGACTGAGGAAGAGGGATCAGGTCAGACTATCTATATTGCAAACTATCTTTCTGATACCTCCTCTTTTATCTCTACTGCTGCAATTTTTTTCTGTCAAGGCATTGCTTTCTCAAACCTTTTAGAATTGCAGCTAATAAAATAATCACCATGCTTGTCAACTTGGTGGTTCTAGCTGTGCCTTTGTGGCCTTATGCTTCTGAGGCCCTGTGCAACTTTAGATCATATTTACTGCTGCTACTGTATTGTGGTCATTAATTCCAAATTCAAACATCCACCGCTCAGCTATTTGAAAAATAGCTGTGCTGTTTTTTGACTCCTCTATATTTGAGGGCTATTTTTGAGGATGCTTTTGCCCATCAATCTTTGTTCTTTTCTCCATGTTTCCTTGGGAAGCAAATTTTACCAGGAGCCTTATAGAATGCTACCTATCAAGACTAGGCAGTAGGTAAACTATGTCCCTTATAGCACCAGCCTAGAAAAAAGCATCCATTTATTACCATTACCTTATCCACCTTCAGTCTCATTGGTTCATGTGTCATTCATTTCCTAATGCTTTGTTGCTGATATAAATTATAGCATAGTCTTGAAAGGCACTGTCATTATGCAAAATGTTGGATTATTTTGGAATCAGGTATGTTGGAATCAGCATACTTGTGCTGGTATATGATACTGGCATATAATAAAGGGATAAACCTTTGTGCACTAAAGATAAAAGTGGCCAAGGCCTAGTGAGCCCTTTAATTTCCGTGGTTTATATTCCTCTGCTTCTTTGGGCAGAGAGAGGAGTCAGGAGAGCGTCCTTGTTACAAAGCAGAATTTTACTTCATAATCTGAATAGTCTGGAAGAGGACTGGTAGTTTTAGCTAGTTAACATCAAGTTAACTGTGTAAAGTGTGTGGCACTTTAAATAGTGGCAGCCTGGAGGATGGTTTAATTTCACGTTTTGTGAATTTTTGTTCACTTTTCTACCTAATGTTTGAGAATCCTGGTTTTAGTGTGAGATGAATTTCAACTTCTCAAATTCTGCAAAGTGAAGTTCCATTTAGGGAGCACTTTAAATGGAGAGTTGAATGCTGCAGGCTCAAATGTAATCTAATGTTTTCCTGTTTGTGTTCAGCTGAACCATGAAATTGTTCAAATGCGACTATGACTTTTATCTTTGGAACTTCGTTCTTTCCAGTGTAGTTTATTTAAGTACACATAAATGAAATAAGATATATCTCAATATCATAGTTTTCCTAGAATAATTGCCTTTTTTTTTTTTTTTTTTTGAATTTTCTGTTGAAATGTCCAGCAGGCGCTTAGTACCACTATTGGTTTTGCTGACCGAAGTGGAGAAGAAAAATAGTACACAAATGAAAGAAATATTCTTTTTTAGCAAAGCAAATGATAGCTTTTTTAAAGGTGTAACAACCAGGTATCTTGCATGGACTTTTCAGAGTGTTCTTTCTAATATTAATCTGAAACAGCTGGCTACAAACATGAGAGCAGGAAGAAGACTACTTTTCACCCACTTCTGTGGTCAGACAATTGGGAGCAAAGTCCGACACAACTCCTATGAAACAGTAACGTATGAATAATTAAGCTGTATGTGCTACCCCTCTCTAGTAGGTCAAAGATCACTCAATTAGCACTAGCTGGATTAGTCACAGCTGCCCTTCTCTAAGAGCTGTTACATCACATGCTATGGCTGCAGAGCTGAGAGGTGGTATCCCTAGTAGTTTACTATTTATTTCAACCACAAGTTTCTAATATCTTCTGAAATGGCACAATAATATAGAATTGCTTGCTTATAGTAACTTGATAGTATTCCGTGTTACCTCTTCTGTGCGTAAGTACTGAAAGAAAAATGTGCTGCTTCTCTATTTGAAATGCTCTTTCAAAAAAGTCCATTTCCTTTGAATAACTTTTAATTTCTTCTTGAAATTTGTAAATGTAATTATGGCATCAGTTATAATTTGTATGTGTTTTTGAGTCATAAGAAGCAATCTTATTTGAGATACTGCTTCATTTTTTATGTGTATATAATATAGGAAAAAACAATCTTGACATGACTCTATAATGAACTGTTTCTGCAGACAGAAGTGACAAGACAGAAGTGACTACTGTTGATCAGGGTCTGACAGTTGAAAATGTTGTTTCCAGTTAGGGAAATGAGTCTTAAAATCTGTCTTAAAGACCAATGGTTCGTGTTTTTTTTTTTTTTTTTTGTGTGTGTGTGTGTGTGTGCTGGTTACTGTGAGAAGGTTTAAGGAAAGGAGGAATGAAGGAAAACAGTCAGAAATCAAATTAGTAGTCTTTGTACTTCGTTCTGTATCATCTTAGATCAAGAAGAAAGTTTAATTTCTGAGACACTGACTGAGCAAGATCTGGAAAGATTGATGGAACTAATAAATAGTACTGAAATAAAACTTTGAATTAATCTGAACTACTATTTTTCCCATGAAGTGATTATGTATTTTGCTGTAATACAAAGATTTCCTGTGTGCAAGGACGAATAGCAAATATTTCTCATAACAGCTGCTTTTGTTGCCAAATAGCTGCATGTTGGTATGAGTTACTATTTTAGTTGAATGATAATGGCCTCAACTGTTACTAACAGTGTATGAGTGTGTGTGTGTGGGGGGGAACAGAAGGGAGTTAATGGCAGTAGGAATCTGCAGTATGTGGAAAGATGCTGGAAAGTGTTTTGGAGTGTGTTCCTGGGCTCACTGGCCATTTCTGTCACCTAGCATCTGTGTTAGAATCAAAGAGGATGTAGAGTATGGAAATTGAACTTTGAAGAAATTAAATGTAGGAAACACAAGTATTTTGCATCCCTCCTGTGGAGAAGAAATGTGAAGGAGAAAAACGCCATGTACGCCTGAGGCTTTGCTGTTTACGTTTGGCTAAAACAAAGGGAGAGGTTCATTTGTGTTGAGTAAAGTCATCAGAGCTGTTGACACAAAATGTACAGCAAATAGGCTTTATCCAGGTCATATTAGGTGATACAGCCTATGTGCTTGCCTGTTACTGGGCTTCTCGTTCTTTCCTCCAATGGAGTGAAAGTAGATGTCACACAGATATGATAAACTGGATTGCTTCCAAGCTCACAATTTGGCAGTGATTGTACTTGTGTGAATCTGAAGTGATTGCAGCTTTTTCAAAAACTTGGAGGAGCTTTTTGATACAATACAAAACTTTAAATATAGCAAGTGGTAGTTGTAACTTTAGGCAAGCCTTGTTTTATTTATTTACTTCTTATTCACTGTTTACGTATTTGGGCTTATATTCTTAGTTGGTTTCTTCAGATTTAGAAGATTGTGTCAGAGGCTTGTTGTGAACCTTGCATGAGGGAGCCTGTTCTGCTTTGGAATCCTGCATGGCTGTTTGACAAGGAGGATGAAAATATGTTGGGGGCCATTAATAGGCTACTTACGTTTATGCAACAGCTTTTAAAGAGAAACCACTCCTTTGAGTAAAGGTGAAAAAAGCCCTACATCTTCTTACAGCAGTGATGTTAGGGCTATCCAGAATGTGAAAGTGACTGTTCTGACCACTCCTTGCTTCATGCACAATAATGCCAAAAAAATAAAACACATAGATAGGATTCCTAGAAAATGCAGCTAAAACCAAAGCCTGAGGGAAAACCTGCCTGGGGCTCAGAAAATCTGTCTTCACCTGGGGGGTATGGAAAAAAGAGAAACCAGGTGACTCAGCCCTACTCTTAGCATTCTGACTGCCTTTGTTTTGGGTCTGGATAGTTAATTAGTGGTTTGTCTTTTCTTAAGTTGCATAAAATAGTTGCTGTGTAAGCCAAGACCTAGAATTTTTTTTTTTCCTTTTGTTTTAATTGGGGGGAAGTAGGGAATGAAACTCCCCTTCCCTCCCCTTCAGTGTTGTCTGTGAGGAAGGGCTACAATTGCAGCTCAGGGTGGAGTCAAAGCTTATAAAAACCAAAAAGTCTTAACATTTTCTTGTATATTATTTCATTGTTGTGATGGCAACTTCTCCTGAACTTAATTCTCTATTAGACCTCAGCTTTATTGCCTTCTTCTCAAACACATTCAGTAACTTTTTAAGCTATAGCAATGCAGCAAAGATCGGAGTTCTGGTTTGTAGCAGCATAGTTGTCTGACCTTCTCTGTCCCCTCCTCAGTGCCTGAATGCATTCCCTCCCACCAGGTTTATTTATGCTGCAACTAGCCACCAACCTGGAGCCAAGCAAATTGTTCCCTTGGTTTGTGCACATGCTCCCTGCATGCTGCTCAGACAGGCATGGACTGTGCAGCAAGGTCACTGCCCTTGACCTGAAATAACTACTGTTGCTCTGCCTCCCTGTGGGAGGAGAAGGGGTATGTATGTCAAATAGGGCTTTACACAAGTCATATTAGGTGACAGTCTGCACACTTGCCTGTCACTGGACACTTTGAATCTGTCTCTAGTGATTGTTAATGAGCTACCGCTCCCTCACACTGTAGCAGTGCTATTGCATGCAGTCTTTACAAACATTGCAATTGCAATCTCTTTGCTATGTCCCTGTGGTGTCTTGACTGCAAAGCTTGATCTGGAAGCTGCAAAATCATGAACTGTTATGAAATTTTGCCCTATGGATAAAAAAATAAAAGGTGGGGGGGAAGAAAGAAGAAAAATCCAGCGAGAATGGCAGCTGGGCTTTAGAAGAGGTCTGCAATGTGCAGGTGCCTGAGGACTTGGAAAGGCAAAGTTGTTTAAACATAAAAGCAACAGTTATCTTTAGACCTTTGCAGTCTGCTGAACAGAATCTAGTCATCCTGCTCTACAGAAGGAAGGTGGCACCTCCTGAACTTTTAGCTCCATTATAGTTAAGCACAAGATGCTTTTGAAACTCTTCTTTGCCCATTGTTACCCTGGAAGACTTGCTTGTCTCTGCAGTGTTTAGTTTAATTCAGTGTGGATCAATTCCATTGAGTCTTGGTAAACTTAAGCTTTGGAAGGAGACATATTTTTTAGAAATAGTAAAGCTTTACTTATTTTCCAATAAATTCCACAGAACTAATATTTCTGAGACCTTTCTGTAACTAGCCTCAGCTTAGTGGTCCCTTGAAGCTTTCCCCTGTGCTTTCAAATCACTTCTTTTAGTAGTGTTGAAGATGCTCCTTTTTGAGCAACCACCGTTCTGCATATTTCTTTAGAGGGAATAGTTTCTTAGAATTGACAGTATGGCTTGTTTTATGGTGAAAAAATGTTTCAGAGTTACGAAATGGTCCTGTATTCTTTTCCTCTAATATAGCTGTTGAATTTTGTTTGACCAAATCTAGTACTGCAGGTTTGGAAGAAAAAAAGCTGCGCCCCAGAACAGGGAAGGGTAGGAGAAAGAACTCAAGACTTTCTAATATTCCTGTCGTATTGGATGAGCAGTACTACCCTGAACTGTGTTGCATTTGTAATCATACTGCATCCTACAAAGTACTCGAGTTCCAGGATTTACGATAGTCTATTAAAAGTACTGTTAAATTCAAACTGGAGAGCGCTGTGCTAATGTGTCAAGTAAATGTTGCCATAAAAAGCAGCCCTGTGTTTCTCTGTCAAACAGTCCTTAGCCTTGGCTTCTCAAAGATGGTCCCTGCACCAGAGCTGTTTGCACTAGAGAATTTGGGCAACGTGTAACACATGCCCTTCTTGAGCAAGAAGGTGCATGATGCCCCAGCATTAAATAATGAGGGGCCCCACCATAGAGAGCTGAATATATTCCAAATGCTGGGAACTCCACTGTAATCAGATAGTCGTTATGCTCTTGCTGACTAATTGAGGGTGTCTTTTAGTCTTTAAATTCATTGAAAATGCAACCACAGTGCTCACAAAGCTGTGCAGTAGTATAATGGAGTCTGGAGTAGTGCCAGGAGGTACTGGCTTGGGGAAATAAGACTCTATAAGAAGGAAAAGCACTGCAGGAATTGGCCTGTAGAAATTTATTCCAGGCAGAACTTCGACACAGTTGTAAGCAAAATGGTTTAACTTGCTAAAACAGTAGTGGATTAATTTTGAGAGTAATTTCTTGAGCTATGTAGCTACATTTTCTTCACCTATTTTAATCCATGGTTTAGATAAGCTTGTCTCTTTTCTTGCTTTAGTATTAGTTATATTTTGTGTTCACTTAAACACTTGAGACTTTTTTGTGTAGATTTTGAATTTACAGATACTTAATGTGTATTTTAAAGTACATAAATATTATAAATTATGTGAGGTCACAAATATGAGATCATGATTTCTGAATTCCTTTTCTGTATTGGATAATCAGTGTCAGCCGAATTCAACAGTTTCTGCTACTGAATTTATTTCTACAGCTACTGTAGGAAAAAGAAGGTCTAAATAAACATGTAGGAGGTATTCAGCAGCCAAACAGTTCTGGGCCTCTTGTTCTTAAAATATTACTATTTAATGTATTCATTTCTGTGACTTCAAACACTGACAAGCCTCAAAGTATCAAAGCTAGGAATTATTAGAGCAGAACTTAAAAGTAGCATAGTTTATTTTGCATTATTGGCTTATTGACATTGTGATTTATTCTTTCCTAATAATGCTTATTTTCTCCTTGTCTAAAATAAGATGTGATTTGACTGATGTACAGTCAGTGATTGGACTTTGACTTTGAACTTTAGAAGGAAAATATATATATATTTTGTACCTCGAAAAATTATGAGATGTATTGAGGAGAAGCAGTTTCTTGTACCAGCAATAAACTCCTTCAGCCCCCTGTTATCATGCACAACCAGGATTTCATCTCTAAGTTGTTTCTTGAACTTAGTGTCCTGTTGCCATTTCGACAGGCGCGTCTTCATGATGGCCTGGTTGCCCTGCCATTACACGTCTTCTGAAACTTTATTGAGTTATATTCTCCTACGTTACGTCTTCATGTTCTTTGTTCTCCCTTTCAGACAAGGAATCTTGCAAGACTTCTATCTTCTCAGACCTCTGTCTCACCATTACCTTTTAATTAGCTTCTTGTTAAACTGGCATCTTTCCCTTCTCACTTTTCTGGTCTCCTCCTTTGCTGCTTTTCTCACATTCTTCTGCTGCCCTGCCTCTTTCTTCCTTGTAATTAAGTTATTTCTCTTCTTTGGCTATGTCATCAATAGGTCTTTCTAATGATCATAAATTAAAATAGATATGATTTCATCCTACATACTTTCTTTTCAGACCAGAGTTTCAAAGCATGAGCCTTAAAGCATTGCCACTATTAGAGCTGCAGGCTGGCTGCTCACATGGCAGTGCCCGCTGCAGGCCTGATGTTACGGACCAGGGGCACAATGCCTTGCTCTGTTCTTTTTCCTGTGAATTTCCCCTTGTACTGTCTTGAAACTCTCTGAGCATTGTAGTTTCAAGGCCAGCCTGCTCTAAATATTTTAGTATGCTGTTTGAAAAATGATTGGTTACAATTTAATCTGTAGAGATGTCACATTTAAGCTTCATATGTGCATAAATTCTCCAACTGCTTCATGTGCTTATTTAATGCTTGCATATACAGAAAAGAAAGGAAGAAGACAATCTAAAGCTATCAGATACACCAGCTTCCCTGTTTTAAAAGCAGGCGCAAAAGATAGCTTTGTATTTCTGGCTCTGTTTATCAGTAATTGAGAATTGTTTTTTCTCTTACTGTCCTAAAAAATGCCGGGGAAGAAAAAGAAGAAAAAAATCTATGTCTATTGAACTCTGTCACAGAAACATGCTTTATAGGCATTTTTTTCTGTAACAGGTTTATGAGCAAATATATAGTAAAATGTGTTATTTAAAAGTCAAATATCACGCAAAAAAAATCTGTGTGGTTTATGTAGATAATATGAAACTTCAAACCTGTATTGTTTGGGTTGCTGAATCTGTATTCATGTAGTTTTCACTCCCTAGAACCATGTAGCTATTCCTACAAAGTGTGTATTAGAAATCCTAAAACACCAGGAGCTCATGCTGGTGAGGTATGACAAAATTCAAAGATGAAAGAGAGCAATTTCATCGCCCTAGATGAAAATAAATGGTCAGAAAATAAGGTTTTGTTAAAACAGTAAAGTAGCAGCACATAAATTTGACAGAAAAGACAGCTGCTGCGAAGGCCCTGTGTTGCTCTGGGGAGGGGTATAGTCCTCAGCCTTTCTGTTTGCCTGCTCTGTGGAAAACAGATTAAAAAAAAACTTGCCAATAAAAAGTAAAATACTCTTATTTTTTCTTCTACAGTAAGAGAAGTGGAAAACAAGCGTTGCAGAACAATGAGGTAATTTTTTTCTTCCTAACGTATTTTAAAGTTATACTCATCATTTGATTTGCATTCAATACCATGACTGAAGTTGTACTTGGGACAGAATGAAGTGTTTGGTGCAAATGTGATCTGAAAGGTGCTTCAAATCTGCATTGGTGAAACAAATGGAAAATGGTTAATCGTGTATGGCTAAAATTCGACTGCATAATGGTAATGGTGCTTATTGCCTTCCATTTGCTCTTTATTTCTTTTAGCTCTATGCACTGCAACCAATAGTTGCATGTAGATTGATGTCATTTGCATTTGCTATTAATTGCAAAAAAGTATGGGAATAGATGTCTGACAGTTTTTAAGTTACTCAAGCCTCCAGTGGGCTTGACATTTTTATGATTTTTTTGTTTGTTTCTTTGGTTTTGTTTTCGTTTCAACAGAATGTATCCCTGCAAGCCAATTTTTTGTTTCATGTTCAAAAAAATGCAGCAGTTAAACCTGAAGGGCAGACACCGTGAATAGAAATATTGGGTCTTACAGTATTATGAATAAGGAACTACTTCAAATAATTCCAGCATTGCTGGAAACTTGAAGGTTGGATTGAGTAAATAAAATATTATTCACAAACATCATATTAACTTCCAGACGGACCTTTACAATATTACACACTATAAACATTTGTGTTTTGCAGACCTATATCAAATTGTAAAATCAATCAAACAAAAAACCTAGTTTTCTCATATTATTACAATTGTTTGTGATTATACTGAGCGAAGTATTGGTTGTTTAAATGTAGAAATTCAGAGAAAGAGGGTATTGGCATTAGTTTTTGGGCTTGCTAGGATTTCTCGGTAAAAGTTGCTCTTAGCTAAATATTTTTGCACTTGCATATAGCATCCTATCGCTCTAGATTTTGTTAACACTTTTATCTGAGAAGGAAAATATTAGAGTTGATTTGTGCTCATGGTCTTACTCTGAGAGCATTTGGAGTGAACTGCAGGGACTCGGAGTTTGCACTTGTTGCCCATCGTGCTGCAAACACAAGCAGTGAAGGAGAGGGTGCTGCTGGATCTCTGTAATTATTCCTGGAAATATTAAAAAAAAAAAAAAAAAAAAAAAAAGCAGGGGTGGGGAGGTGGCAGGGGAGTGCTTGCTAATTTTGTTTCAGATAGGTAATGTTGAATCACTGGCTACTTTCTGTCTTTCTCTTCAATTTTGTGTTCCCAAGTCTATCTTTAAAATTCTAAAGTCCCTAATGTTGCTATAAGCATAATTAACGCAAATTGTATAGCATGCAAATGTTTCACATGAATCTTCAGTATAAAAGATAGTAGAGTTATATTGGTAACAGACTTTTTAAGTTCATGTGTCTGTTCTTTTAGTCTAGTTTTGGGATTGTATTCTCATGTCAAAACTGTAGAGGGAAAGAAAGAAAAGGCATCTGGAATATTAGCTTATTTTAAAAGTATTCAATTTAGTCAGTACAGAAGATAGGACTATGTAGAGTAAACAATTTTAAAATAGTCATAAGATTGTGTGCAAGGGGGTATTTTTGTCATCAGCTAGATGTAGTTCCCCAGGAATTGGTTGTACTGTTAAGAGGTAAAGCAGTAACAAACTCTGGTTTCACAGGGAGCAACCTTGATCTGTACAGCCAAGGAGTTCAGGCCCCTGGTAGTCTAGACAGAGCATAAAATCCATCTTTTAAAATAGTGCATGGTGATGTCTTCCAGAGGCAGGCAACTTTCAGAGAGGGCAGAATTGATACTCATTACTATACAGTTATGCTTTCATTAATATTACATTACAACTTGTAATAGGAAATTTTAATGCTGTGGTCTGTATTACTTGTATTTCATTGTTTCTAACAGAAAGTTGAAATAGCTGTGATAGGTATTTACTAGTGCATATTTTTGCGATAAATCAGTTTTCTTTACAATTCCTGTTACCTGTGAGGGCACACACTCCGGATTCCTACATTTGGTTTGACTTGTGTGAGTAAGTCTTAAACTGGGGAGAAATGTTGGAAATGCACTACAGAAAAAAGATAGCTGCAAGTAACCTGGATAAGGAAAAATAACACATCAACATTTAAACAACTTAATACAATACATAAGAATCTCACTCTTCTTGTTTTGCTGCTTCTGTGTAATGCAGAAAGAGGGAAAGAAGGAGCGAGCGATGGTGGACAGTGTATTCATTGCAAGAATATGTAGAATCCTGAAAATACTGGTCCCAAGAACACTTTGCAAAGAGGTAAGCATTATCTGCAGTAACAAATAAAACTGAATGCTTTTGGTGTTCTTTTTACAAATTATATCATAATTTAAATGAAATATATATTTCACTTCCATAGGACGAAATTGTGCTACATTTTTTAAAGTGTCAGTGCAATGCATTTATGTAAAAATCTCAGGTATGTTCCAGAGTTGCATCACTTGTAGTCTGGATAATCTGTAACTGATGTGACATAAGCTGACATTATCATCAACTAATGACTACTGTCTTTAGCATATATTCTAAAATGGCATCTCGGTGTTACTTACTTGCTCAATTTGATGCAAGATAATCCACTTCTCTAGGTAGATACTTTCTATCTTGAAAAAGCACGCCATTCCTTTATTTATTTTTGGCAAATAGACTTTTTAGTAAGGGATCGCCTAGAGATAAATATTAGTGTAATGCCAGGAAAGCTGTGCAGTGTGGAACTTAACAACAGCACAGTAAAGTTGCCCATATCAGTATCCCAGTCATGGTTTCCAGAACACTGTGTATATATAACTTTTTTAAAGTGTGACTTGAGCTTGGAACTTAAGTGCTGGACTGAAATAGATTGGAATAATACATCAAACGGTAAACTCCAGCGTGTGGAATGTCAACAGGATGGATGAACAGGGGCCTTCTGACTGAGCTCAAATGCAAAAGGAAGTACACAGAAGGTGAAAGTAGGACCAGCCCCTGAGGGGGAACCTATAAATTTTTGCCTTTGTTGTATGGATGAAGTCTGGAAAGCTCAGCTGGAAGTTGATCTAGTCAAGGATATGAAGGGCAACAAAGACCACTTTTCTAAGTGCATTAACAACTACAGGAAAATGCGAGCCTTTTGCTCAGCAAGGATTATCTGTTGGCCTCTTAGGCTATACTAGAGGATTCAGGGACCTTGAGGACCACTGCATTGCCAGAATAGAGAAGGATGCAGCTGGGGAGTCCTTAAGCCAGTTGTGTGAGCCCCAGGAGCAGACTGTGCATTGCTGAGTACTGAGGCAGTTGGCCTCTGTCATCTTAGAAAGGTCATGGCAATTGGAAGAGATTACCCATGACTAGAGAAAAGCAAACATCACACTCGTCTTCAAGAAGGAGCATACTGGAAACTGCAGGCTCAGTCGGCCTTACCTCGTTCCTAGGAGGGTTGTGAGCTAATTATCTTGGAAGCCATCTCCAATCACATGAAGGGCAAGAATGTGATTGCAAGCAGCCAGCATGGATTTCTGAAGGGCACATCACATCCGATTAACCTGATTGCTTTCTTTGAAGAGTTGAGCAGCTGTGTGGATAAGGGGAAGCAGAGGATGTTAAATATTTTGACTTTAGCAAGTCAAAGATGCGTCTCCCACCGCGTCCTGATAGCCAATCTAGACTGGCTAGGTAGAGGCACAGTGAGGTGAGTGGAAAATTGGCTGGATGTTGGCCTTCAAGGTTTTTGATCAACAATAAAAGGTCCAGCTGGGCCCTCTACTGTTTTAGGGAGGTGGTGTTCCACTCTGTTCAGCACTAGTGAGATGGCATCTGGAGTATTGTGCCCTGTCTTGGGATCCCCTGTGCAAGGAGGACAATGACTTGCTGATGATTAGGTGATCAAGATGATTAGAAAGCTGGAGCGTATGACATATGAGGACGTGCTAGGAGGGCTAGGTTTGTTCAACCTTGAAAAGAGAAGGCTAAGGAGAGATAATAGTGCTGTCTGTCCATACCTGATGGCAAGGTGTGGAGAAGTTGGACACTTCTCAGAGATCCTCTGTGGAAGAATGAGAGGCAATGGATGCAAGCTGGGACACAGGTGGTTCAGATTTGATGCAAGGGAGAAAATTCCTCACTGTGAAGGTAATGAAACCACTGGAACCAGGTTATCTAGAGCAGTTACAGAATCTTTGTCCTTAGAGACCTTCAGAGTATCACTTGGCAAGCTGTTAGTGATCTCCTTTAAGTTGCCTGTTCAGTGTGGAACTGGAGTAGGGGGCCTTAAGAGCTCCCTACCAACCCGTAGGATGCTGTAGTTATGGCAGAATGATGTTTCATGATAGCAAGGGCTGATACCTAAACTTCTCTGTTATTTCTGCTCTTCTCATCTAATAAGAGCTGGATATAGTAGAATCATTTACAACTGGGCATACATATCAAGCAAATGTAGCTTTTTAAGATAGACTTTTTTCATTAGATTTTCTTGAGTAAAAATGTAATAATAAGTGTATTTTATTTATCGAAGATATTGTACGTTAATCTATTTCCTTCAAAGTAAACTGATTTATTTTGATAGCTAAGGATGAGAGACTATGAGGTGCGTATGGGGAAGAGTTGTTTTGGTTTGGTTTTGTTTTTACAAGGCAGAATTAGAGCCCAACTGGAAAATAAATACAAATTTAATTGGTTTTGTAACTTACACTTATATTTTGAACTAGACAGGTTATTTGCTGCTCATTGCTGTCACACTGGTACTCCGTACATACTGTGATGTTTGGATGATTCAAAATGGAACACTCATTGAAAGGTAGATATCGACTTGTTTATTTTAAACATTATTTCCTGCATTTAATAGGGAAAATAGTCTATATTAGAACACGGAATCAGACATTTTATAGGTTTCTTCTTGTTCATATAAAACTAGTTGTAACACAGGTAAGTTTATAGGGTGGGGGCAACTCTATTTTTAGAAAGATTTATTTTTTCTCTTGTATAGAATTTCATTTTATTTTTTATACCAAACTTACCTCTTTTTCTGAAGTCTTTTTTCTTTGTCACATTTTGTACACTTAGGACTTTGAATCTCATGTTGGTTTGAATTTTTGTAATAAGAGAGCACTTCAGAATACTGTAATGCTGCAGTGCTTCTACAGTGAACAAAGTCAGTATTCTGTTACACTTGCCCAGTGCTATGCATTTTTAGGTTTTTGGTCTATGTATGTGTATAGTACTTTAAAAGTCATAATCAAAAACATGTAATGCTGCTAATTATACATACTTTTATTTATAGTGTGATTGTAAGTGGAGATAAAGCACAATCCAAAGTGTTCCTATAATTTCCTAAAATTTATAGCTGCTGTTCTAATGGTTATTAGCTGTTGAACATGAAAGCATCTGCAGTTCTGTGCTTTGCTGATGTTCCATAGTTGATGCAGCACTGAGGCAGCTTCTTTGGCTCTCTCTGTTATCCATGAGTTGATTTAAACTTTAAACAAATCTAGAAAAAATTCTAACAAATTCAAGGAAAAGAAAGTCTTCTTGTATGTATTTCTCCTGTTTACTTTGGAGGCTGTGAACGGTTGGTCCCACTGCTCCCGCCTGTAATATCAAAGATTTTTCTTAAAATGCTTGTCAAAAATTCTTAAATTCATAACTGAATTTGATTTTTAGTATGAAAACTCTTATGACCATCTTTGTTCAGATAGAAGACTGTTTCTATTCCTTCTAAACTGTTGGTCAGCTAATAGCAGCAGCTTATTCCTTCTGTCCAGCTTATATGTTAATTAGTACCTCCACTTCTGTAGTGTTAGGAAGCCAGAAGATTTCTTGCAGTAGTTAGATCTTCGTATAGAAGAAGAGAGTTTATAGATTTTTGGGAGAAGGTGAGAATACTTTTTTAGTATCTTTTTAATTGAGGTCGCTTTTCTATACAACTTATTTTCTTTAAATAAATATCTAAAGTTAGACTTTTTCCTCAGGTGTAAATGATGTTTAATAACACCATTATAAGAAACTGGACAGAGTTTCTATTAAACTGGAGTTACTTTGTAAATGATGTTAAAAAATCCTTCATTGTTACAGGCTGCCCAGAGAGGTTGTGGAGACTCCTCTGGAGTCATCCACCTGGATGCCACCCTGTGCCATGTGCTCTAGGTGTCCCCGCTGGAGCAGGGAGGCTGGACTAGATGATCTCTAGAGGTCCTTTCCAACCTCAACCATTCTGTGATTCTGTGCTTTTTATTCTTGTTCCAGTCTGACTTGTGGTTTGGTTTGTTATGGTTTTCTTAAACAACATATTTTGACCTCGCCCTTCTCCTAGGAATTTGACTAGTAATCATGATGCAGGAATAGGTACATTTTCTTCTCTGTTTTGTGTCTCATTGATTGTTTTCTCCATTCCTTCTTTGTTTTTTTTGTCTAATTTTGTGTTTTTGGTTCATTTTGGCACACCTTTCTTTCCATTTTATGCATTTGTTAAACTTGCAAGGAGCAAGTGCCACTGCAGCAGTCCAGACTGACTAGCATCTGTGAAAGTCTGAAAGCAAAGGAACTAGTATTCTGTGGCCGTGTATTTATGAACAGTAAACACAAGCAATTTCCAGGGAAGCAGCGAGATAAAAGCTTCCAGAGTGCTTCTTACCACTTAAATTACAAAAGTATAAAAGACTTGGTCCCACCACAGATCCTAGGTTTCCTTGATTACTTACTTTCTGTGATCCACTGCATAGCCTACTTGTTTGCTCTCGCTTAGTAAGTGCTAGTTTGCAGTTTCTCTTGCAACTAACACTGCAGCTTGTGGTCTTTTGCAGTGCCATCATTGGTCGCAGCAGAAAAGGTTTCAAGAAATACTTGTTCAACTTCATTGCTGCAATGCCTGCTGTAAGTGCTTTTTTGTTGCCATGTTTTAAGTAGAAAACATGTAAAATAGATGTTTTCTCAGTTCCTTAAAAAAATTTATGAGTGCCTGAAACTACAATCTGTTGTTCCATGTGTAGGTCTGTGTTAAAATTTTTAATTCTTGATTTTGGTATGTGCAAGGCGGTATCAGCTCAAGTTTCCCTGTTAGAACAATTTGCTGATACTTAGGTTTTCAGGTTTGTTTAAATATTCTAGTTCTGAAATTCTCGTCCCCTCTAAAAGTAAGGGTTTTCATTTTAGTCTTTAGTTTTCTAAACTAGTTTCAGAAAATGCAGTCTCTAGTGGTTTTTTTTTTTCCCCTCCACATCTTTCATCTTTCTTTCGCCCTAAACTCCTCACCCGATAGGAATAAATTACTACTATATATTAGTAGATCTAATTGTTTTGAAGTAGGCTTGAAAATGAATCAGTTTTATGTAGTGTTTGTCAAATAGTGATTATTTTCTAGAGTTTATGAGAAGGGATGAACACATGTTATTTATATACTGTTTAATACTTTATCTTTGGATGTGATAGGATGCACTGAGATTTGGGGTTCTTAGAAATGTAAACCAGAGCCTAATTCATAGCCCTGTGGACACTGAGGTATGGGTGGTCTTCATTGTGTTAAGTGTATTACTAACTTCAGGGGGAGAATTTACATGTTGTAAGAGCTTTTGTGATCTATGCTAATTGATCTGAGTATGTTCATTATTGTTGACTAAATTTCTGTCTTTAATTATGTTGCTATTTGTTTTTTAGATCTCTTTAGTGAATAACTTTCTGAAGTATGGACTAAATGAACTGAAACTTTGCTTTAGAGTAAGACTCACAAAATACCTCTATGAGGAATATCTTAAGTAAGTAACAACTTGTTAAATGTCTAATGACTTTAAAAATCAAGTTTAAATCAAGTTCTTTGGTTTTAAACCAAAACAAATCATTTCACATAGATAATAAGAAAGCAGTAAGCTTCTTAGTATGCACACTGGTTAAAAATGGCTTTTAGTTGCAGTCAACTTTCAGTTAAGTGTGAGTGATTTTACCTCTATTGTATGTTGTCCCTGGCACATGTATGAAGACAACAAAAGTAGCTCCATTAGGAAAAAGAAAAAGCTTAGATTGTGCAGATGTGAAAGTTTAACCACATATGAATGCACTGTACTGATTTGATTACTGGTCTATTCACCAAGTCCTTTGGGTATGTTTGCACAGTAAAGGGATTGAGCTAATAAACTTGCAGACTGAACTGGATGCACGAACTTGAGTGGTTGCTTATGTCTTTCTGCACTGAATTCAGATTGTCATGTGTAGTTTCATGAACGTTTACTAACTCAGATGAAGCTCACCCCCAGACTGCTCTCTGCAGAGGTGCTGCAACTAAGACAACAGCCTGGAGCCTAAATGCTTCTGCAGGATTTAATCTGAAACTGGTCAGGCGAATGTACAAACTATGCTGGTTCCCCTATATTTGTATGATGCAGGAGTTTTTCAGTTATTTGAGGTTGAGGTCGCAGGTAATCAATTTTTGTCACTCTCTTTTTGTTTCAGAGCTTATACATACTACAAAATGGGAAATCTGGACAACAGAATAGCTAATCCAGATCAGCTTCTTACCCAGGATGTAGAAAAATTCTGTAACAGTGTAGTCGACCTATACTCAAACCTTAGCAAGGTGCGTCTTTTATAAGAAAACTTTGGATAATAGCTGTGCAAATTTAGACTGTTATGTCAGGGCTCAAAATAATAGTTTTAAATTGTAAGTATTTTTAAACAATACATTGCTTATAATAGCATCTTACTAAGTGTGTGTTGATCTTACTAAGTGTGCAGTGCCAAAAGGAATTGAGTAAGATGATATACTGTTGTTCTAGTCTCTTGCTTTTCCTTTCTAAAATGCTGTTGTGTTTTGTCATGCTTTTTTAAATTATGTGTGTTTTTTTTCTTATTAAGCTAAATCCTTTGGTGATTGAACACTGAGTACACTTGCCGGGATAGTTATTTGGTTTCAGAACAAAAGGCTGCTTTTTGGCTATATATGATTATAATTTTGGGTAGGAAGATCGCTTTGTGTCCCTCTATTTCAAGTGGGATGTGTTTTTTCTTTTTCAGTCAGTGTAAAAAAAAAATTAAGCTCTGTTGTGTAAAGGCTACCGAATTCATAGTTCAGTTGCTATTCTTTTGAGAGAAGGGGAGAGAATGAACGGGATTGCTCAAATTTAGAACTTTGCTTCCCTCAGGCACATTGGCAAATATATGGCATTATCCCTCCCCTCTGTTTCCACTTCTCACAATTATTTCAATTAAAAGGGTTTAGTCCAATTTTTCTTAGTTTGTGAAGTACTGTATTCTTGTTTGTTTGTTTTCAGAGTGAGTATTTTGTTTGAAGAGCATGGTGCTGTTATGTTCACTTTTTGCATGAACATGACCAGGAAAACATAATGTGGCTGAGATTTCTTTTATCTAGCACTTGGTTTGCATAGCAGACTAAGAAACATTGTGCTTTTAATGCAGAGCATAACTCTTTTGGGGAGCAGGGGAGGGAACATTATTATATTAATGTTACTGGTGTGTAGTAATGCAGTTTTTCTTATTGTTTGTTGCAGCCATTTTTGGATATAGTTTTGTATATCTTCAAGCTAACAACTGCAATAGGAGCACAGGTAAATGAAATGTTCTTTTCAATATTCAAAAATGTTATCCCCTTCTTTGGCTATAGCATTGCACCTATTTGGAATCTTGAGGGAAACAGTAGATGTTAATTATGGATTTATTCATTAATTGAAAGGATATGTCAAAATAATTTCTTATATATTTAAATGCTTTCTCGCTTGAGGCAGGGAAAATAATACTAGAATTTGCAGGCACTCAATGAAATATTTTAGAACACAAGAAAATTCCTTTTTCTTCTAGTAGTTGGTCAAAAATCTTGTTTACTAAGGTGTCCTTTCAGGCTGTGTTATAGCTTGCATGACTTTCGGGTAAAATCCAAGTTTCTTCCTAATCTCCATAAGATGAAGCAGTTACTTACATAGGACTTAGTACTCCCAGGGATGAAATGTAAGCAGCAGCATATTATTACCCAGGAATATTTTAGGCATTATTAAGCACAGGTTATTTTTGCTAAAATTTGGAAGGCTGGCAGAAGTCTTAGTAAAAGAAAACCTGCAACAAGCAACCCAGCTAATATGAGGCTATGTCTGTTAGCTAGTATTTTAACATCTTAAAAAAAAAATGTAATAAAATGATAGTCAACTTTCTTTTGCCATGTTTCCAAATGAAGGCTTGAGTTATGCTCAATACCTCAGCTGGTCCTGTTTCACTGTCCAAAGGTTTCTTCTTGGTCCATTATGCCAGCCCCCAGCTTTGCCAATGCCATTTCTGAGCCTCAGCTGAGAGGTCTAGATAAACCGTAGTCACTCCAACATCCTTGTATTGTTTCCGTGATACAGATCTGCAAACAGTTTGTCAAATTCAGTTGATGCTTTTGGCTTTTTGCTGCTCTGTGCTTCAATGTTATTTAAGCATGTTGCAGTTTAAGAGGCTCATGTTGCTGTTAGCAAGCCCTGATTGGCTACAGCTTGGGCTTCAGGAGGATGAGAGATCCCTACCAGGACTGCTTGTGAGAAGCAGGAGCTGCATGGGTCAAGAAGGGGTGAATGGAATTGGAATATTGGCAATTACGATAGATGTAGCAAAATTATGGAAAAAGAAACGAATAGAAATGGAAGGAATTGAGAAAGAACCGGAAAATTTCTAATGAGCAGGAACAATAGGACATGGAGATTGTACTGGGAGAAGATAAAAAACTTGCATAGAATGGGATGAGGACGTCATTTGGGGACAAAGAATTTGGGGGAAGAAAAGCATTGCCTTTAACACTTAAAAGGGGAAATGTAGTGGGAATTGCAGGAGTATTATAAAGGAGATGATACGTAAGGCAGGAGTGAAGGGACTAAAGCATTCTAGGAATTTTGGGTACAGGTGTTGCAGTTGGAGACTGACTAGATAGTGATTTATATATTTTAATATTGACAGGGTCCGGCTAGCATGATGGCATACTTGATTGTCTCAGGGTTTTTCCTTACACGCTTAAGGAGACCCATTGGCAAGATGACTATTATTGAACAAAAATATGAAGGAGAGTACAGATACGTCAACTCACGGCTTATTACAAACAGGTATAGATATATATGGATGGTAAGATATAAGCAATATGGCATATAAATAGAGGCTGGATTTTAAAAGTCTTATACAATTAGTCCTAAGCAAGGTATGTATATATTTATGCAGATTGCTGTTAAATAAATCTGTGGTGTAAGAAACCTATGTTTAAATGTTGTGGAAACATAAAAACTCTTCTTATTTCACAGGGTAACTGAAGAATTACTGTTCCAATGCTCTGTAGTTTACTGTTTGCTGAAGAATTACTGTTCCTATGCTCTGTAGCAACTGACTTTTAAAAAGATTTTAACAAAATTAGTTATATTCTTTTTTTTTTCTTTTAAGTGAAGAAATTGCTTTTTACAACGGAAACTTAAGAGAAAAACAGACTATTCACAGAACCTTCCGTAAACTGGTAAGAGAATGTGTGTATGCTTTTTATTAAAATGTTTTAAAGGAGAGAGGGGAAAAAAAAAGTGAAAAGTACATAAAAATGAGTTTTGTCATGATGCTTCATAAAGTTTTTTTTTCACTAATATTCTGTGTTTTCTCTAGTTTTATATTGTCATAATTTGTGAAAGTTTGGGGTCAGAAGAAGGCTTATTTAGCTCAATTTCAGTTAAGTTTATTCTTAATACCGTTGATAAGTTGGCAATCTTAAACTTGCCTCACTGATTGTCAGGTTCACTTTTTTGGCGGAGGGGAGGGGAATGGCAATTGGTACTTGGTTTTAGTTAAAGTAATTACTGTAATTGAAATCAATTTCATAAACTTTGAATGAATCAATGGTCAGAAAAAATGCTAATGCAGTGTAATACTAAGGGATTCCATATCCATTTCTGTATTTAACTTTTTGAAAAGTTTTCATGTGCTAATCTCTACTGATGGTTTTTGGCAAACATAAAACAAATTTGTAGGCCGTAAACACACACAACACATACTTCAGATAATTTGGGCTTTATTTTGCCACTTAGTATTTTTACCCACCACCAGGACTATTCTCTCGCTACTTTTGAATGTAAATTGTTTTGATCTAGAATGGGAGTCTTTGCCCACGGGGACACTTGTACAATGCTTAGCACATTTAGGTGACAGGAATTGTTGAGGTATTTTGGCTTACTGAAAAACAAATAGCTATGCTTGGAATACAACTTCTGTAATATAACACAAGTGAGTGAAACAAGTACTGATATAATTTGACTTTTCTATTTCTGTATCTTATCAGGTGGAACACTTGCATAATTTCATCTTGTTCCGGTTCTCTATGGGATTCATTGATAATATCATTGCCAAATGTAAGTGTTTGCCCTGTGCTAATGATCTTCTACAGATAACAAATTAAGTGCTAGGATTTTTATGTACTTTTCACTTTTTTCTTTTTTCCTTTTTTTTTTTTTTAATTCACTTTATGTGTGGTTTAATATTTACTCTTTAAAACTTGAAGACTTTGCCACTGTGGTTGGTTACCTCGTTGTTAGTCGTCCATTTTTGAATCTGGCTGATCCTCGCCATCAAAATAGTACCCATGCAGAACTTCTGGAGGTAAGCAGTACGGAATAAAAACAATTTTCTTAATTTAAATTTTGTCCATATAAAGCATTCTTTTTTCTTTCTCTCTGCTTTAGGATTACTACCAAAGTGGAAGAATGCTGCTAAGAATGTCTCAAGCTTTGGGCAGAATAGTGCTAGCAGGACGTGAAATGACAAGACTGGCTGGGTAAATTTAATAATAGATCAGTAAAATAATATCACTTAAACAATGCTGTTACCATTTTTCATCTTATTCTTAAAAAAAAAGAAAAAAAGTAGGCTATAGAATTAAAACAACGTGGACTTATGTGCTCTGTTCATTGAGGCACCCTAAAAATCTAGAGGTTAGCATTTTGATTTGAAAAACATTATAGTTGAAGAGATATTAGTATGTCTTCTAGGAATTTTATATTTGAATAGTAGCAGCATACATTTGATTGATTAATTAGAAAAAAATAGTAATTGCCAGATACATGTAAATCAGTTATGCATTATTTACTTTACCAAAATATTTAAGTTCTTGAGTTTACTTTTTAAGAAAAAAGTTCTTCTCTATAGTATAAATATTTGGCTATTGTGAGAAGAGATTCTTGTAAAAATTGCTGAAGTCGGAAACTCTCAGTGCTTCTTTTTTTGTGCTAGGCTAATCTTAGTGAAATCTGCTGAGTAACTTGTTGTTTTGGGATTTTAATAGAGTAGTCAGAGCTTATTTGGAGAGCTATAAATCCTAAAATTATATAAGCTTTATAAAGACCTTAAAACTATAATTGTGTGTTTTTTTAGTTTCACGGCTCGAATTACAGAATTAATGCAAGTTCTGAAGGACTTGAACAGTGGCAAATATCAGCGTACTATGGTATCGCAAGAAAAGGGTAAATGTGGCAACTCATATGCAATATTTGTTTCTGTGTGGCAGTCCAGTCTCTAATACTTTTTTTTTTTTTTTTTTTTTTTTAATTTAAGATGCAGATAAGACACAAGTTCTGGCTCTGATTCCTGGCTCTGGAGAAATTATCAACGCTGATAACCTTATCAAGTATGTATATGAAGTTATTCCAACTTTAATATTTTTAAACTAGGAGGTTTTTTAGCCTTTACCACTGTCAGTAGAGCTTTTAATGCATATTATGACAACTTTTCATTTTATGCTGTGAAATATCTTATTTATAAATAACTCCACTACTCCCACTTAGTGTTCATATTCTGTAAGTCGATCCTTTTGCTTTAATGTTAAAGACATTATATATATTTCTGTAAAAATCAGTGGCACATCAGTATTCGTTTTCAACATTTGCTTGTATTTCTATATGCTTTCACTTATTCGATCACTAACATACTGACATAGCAATCCATTCTTCATTTTTTTCAGTTTGAAAAACAGTGTTGACATAGTAGTACTCTTAAAGCACAGGAATAAATTAAGGCAAATTAAGAGATTAAATAGCATTGATAAATCTCTGTGGAAAGAGATAATGTACTGGGGAGAAGGTAAAGAAGTATTGCTGAGTCTTGCCCTGCTCCTAAGGTCTTTCAGTAAATATGCAATGCTACAGTGGGTGCTCTGTTTTTTTTTCCCTGTATCATTTTACAAATAGGTTTGATCACGTTCCATTGGTGACACCTAATGGAGATGTTTTGATTCAAGACCTTAATTTTGAGGTAAGGTTTTTACATATCATAGTAAAATATATAATGCTTCATAAAATGTTTTAAAGTGAAGATTGTTTCAGATCTGCTTTGAAATAAGTTAAAGGCCAGTAAATTAAAATGGAGGACTAGATTTGTTTATATGGTATGATTAGTGTTTGAACAAAATTAATTGCAGTAAAAAAACTGTGATCAGCCATTGTCCCCAAAATTTTTTAACCGTTAAAGCTTGTTTTATTGAAGCTACAGTTGGTGCTAAACTGGATGGAAAAAAATAATTGCCAAAATCACACAGTGTAATGTCAAGCTGCTTACGTGCAAGCCTCTGAGGACAGTAACGTGTCTCATTATTCATACCCCCAAAATTTTTTTAACCATTAAAGCCTGTTTTATTGAAGCTACAGTTGATGCTAAACTGGATGGAAAAAAATAATTGCCAAAATCACACAGTGTAATGTCAAGCTGCTTACGTGCAAGCCTCTGAGGACAGTAACATGTCTCATTATTCATACACATTTTCAACAGTACTTTCTCATTACCGTTTCTGTGTGTTGGGTTTCATTCTTAGGTTCGATCTGGTGCAAACGTTCTGATTTGTGGGCCGAATGGGTGTGGGAAAAGCTCGCTTTTTCGTGTTCTTGGTGAGGTAAGGGAGCAATTTCAAATTATAGGTGGGAGAATCCAAAACACTGTTGTAACTAGACTTATTTTTCCCAAGTTTAAACACTTTCTTCTTGCAGTTATGGCCTTTGTTTGGTGGGCGTCTGACTAAACCTGTAAGAGGAAAGTTATTTTATGTTCCTCAGGTAAGGCAAAGTACTGTAGTGACAGTAGCATTCTTTTTGCTCGTTACTTTGATTACTCCATGTATAAATATTTGATGTACTTTATCATTTATAACTTTACCTCAGAGACCATATATGACTCTTGGAACACTCAGAGATCAAGTCATATATCCAGATACTTTAGAAGATCAACGAAAGAAAGGGATTTCTGATCAGGTAAAAATAATTATTTCTGTAGCCCTTGTCTCACTTAAACCTCATCTGAAAAAACACTTAAGTCACTATTGAGAATATTGTACATCGTTTGTTTTTAGCAATAACTTTAGTATTTTGGTAATATGTTTGATGGTACACCTTCATAATAGTGTAATATAGCTTTTTAAAGTTGCTTCTTGTTTACAATTCTCTTAACCTTTACTTGTCATTACTGTTTTAATAAAAGGTGCTGAAGGAGTATTTGGATAATGTCCAGCTCGGTCAAATCTTGGAACGCGAAGGAGGCTGGGATAGTGTTCAGGACTGGATGGATGTTCTCAGCGGGGGAGAGAAACAGAGAATGGCAGTATGTCTCAAAAGCATAAATATTTACCAAGTACTGGAAATATGTTGACAATGCGATCAGAATTGTAAACTTTTTTGTTAATAAATATATCATAATATATATTTTATAATATTTTCAAGTAAATATTATAAAATATTAAGTAAAATTATATTTTACTTAAAGAACACAAAACCAAAAGCCCTAAATACCTGGTTATTAAGAGCTGCCTAAAAAAATGCCTATCTCTATCCTATTTTAATATGCCTATCCTATTTTAATAAGAAATATTGAGCATTTGTCACTGCTTATACTCTTGATTAAATAAGCAGAATTTGTGAAATGCTTCTCAGAAATCTGCAAAGATGATATATAGCTCTCAAGTTTTCAGTCTTCAGTGAATACCAATTTAAAAAAAAAGGTCACCCCACAGTAAACTTGTGGATGTTAATTCTTAGTTTAAAATCTAATCTTGCAATATTGGTTGTGATTATATATGCATAGTAGGTTTTTGTTTTGCATTGCAGATGGCAAGGTTATTTTATCATAAGCCTCAGTTTGCAATTCTGGATGAATGCACTAGTGCTGTCAGCGTGGATGTAGAAGGCTACATTTACAGCCATTGCCGCAAGGTAAACTTGCTGTTTTTGTTATTTCCCATTGAATAATATAAGGAAGCACTGGTACATTCTTATCGCTCTGAGACATGCAATATTTAGTATAAAAGGACTGAACTGTGGAAGTAACTGCTAGAAATAGCAATTACTGTCTTTAAATGAGAGTTCTCATATAATGGATGCATGTAGACTTTATCACTTCAGAGTACAGATTTTTTTTTCCTTTTTTTAGTAGTGCCTACAGAGCATGATCTTGCATCTCATGTGTTCTCCATTGTATTCTGCATATTTGTATCTAAAGTAGAATCTGCCCACTACTATTATGTGTCTTCTCAACCATTTTTATCTGCTTAGCAAATTACTTGCCATTTGCTCATACTCCAGAACAATCCATATGCCTTTGTTGCACCTTACAGAAAGATAATCTTTTTGCCTTCATGTGATTTGTGAGTCTGCATCCTTCCATAATGGACAGATTCTCTCTACTGCCTTAGAGAAAGGTATTTCTGAGAATTGCTCTGTCTAGCATTCTTTTAAACCTAGCATGAGAGAAGTTCAGGTTGCAGAAGTTTTCAGTGGGTGTGTGACAGCTTTCTGCACCCAGATGCCCAAGGTCTTCCCGAGTCAGTCCTCTGTAAAGGTGGACTTTGCCACTGCCAGAAATTTTAGATCATTTCTTCTTTTGGAGCCAGGAAGCTACAGTACTACTACTACTACAAAAAAACTTTTTCCGCTAAGCTTTCATCCATTCATTTGCCATTGTTGAGAAGATGGGAAGAAGTTGCCAAGGAATGGGAATTCTTTGAAATATGTAGACCAAAACTGTGTGTAATCTTTCTCAGAATCTTCAGTTTCTACAATTACACCTTTGTGAGTGAGAGGAAACTTGTGGACCTCTGTTATGCTCAGTACAAAGTTAAACAAACCCAAGTCCCTTTATGCATACTAGAAAGCAATAAATACCGTCGTCTCAGTGGTTAATTTAAATGCACATGGCATCTGTATATCAAAGAATTCGTGATGTTAGTAATTAACTTTTCCAGATACACTGTTAGAATGTCAAGTGAAGACCAGATAAGCTAAAGAAACTTTATACTTTTCCTGCTGTAAGAGGTTTCTTTTGGCCAGGACAGGAAGATTAAAGGATTGGAAGCTACCATTTCTGTCTGTCTATCTGAAGATCCGAAAAGCAAAACATTCTAGCAAAACTGTCAAAACATGATAAATATTTTCTTATTCCTTTTATTTGTATACCTACCCTACCAGAGCTTAAGAAATGCCATGCCTGTGGAAATCAAAAATTAATCAGTACCCACCTTTTTTTTTTATTGTCAAGTTTTGTGTTGGGACTACATGATAATAGTCTTGAAGTTTGTGTTTATGAATTTCACCTTTTAACTACTATCAAGATGAAAAGTAAAGCAGTTAATTTCAGTTATGGGTTGGGGGTTATTTACTATGTATTTTCTTCTCGTAGGTTGGCATCACTCTGTTCACTGTCTCCCACAGAAAGTCACTCTGGAAACATCATGATGTATGTAGCCTTTGCTTTGGCTAAGCGTATCTGTAGCTTGGTTAGAAGTTTTGTTGTTTGACTTTTTCTGTCAGAATGGCTTTATAATTCAGTGTTCTTATTTTTACTCTCCAATAGATCATGTTCTGCCTTTCAAAAAGGCTTTGCTTTCACAGTCTAGTGCAGGAATTAAATTCATGTCCTTCTGCTTATGAAAGTTGAAGAAACTGCAATTCTTAAATGCATCTGTAAATGTAGCCTCAAAAACAGGAGATGTTTTTGGCTCATTAGATCCTGTCTTGGTTATCTATCTTAGTCTCAAACAAGACTTGAAACAGTCAAAACAGTATGAAGTATTGCTTCCAAAAGGTACCTGTGTACCTGGATTAATACACAGGGATGAACTTGTACTTAAACTAGACTGTCTTAACAAAAATGGTCTCACTGTTAAGTTTAGGTATCACCATCAGCCAACTGATTAATGATATTAACAAAAACAGCATAGGTTTTTTTTTTTTTCCTTTTTTTTTCTTTCAGAGGTAACTGGGTTTGCTGAAATGTGGTAGGAAAAGATTATCTTTTGACCTGTTGAGTTTAAGATATTTGCACTAAAACTACTTGAAAATGCAATTTATTTGTTCTTCGTAGAGTTAGTCATTTTCAGGGGAAGTTGATAACGTGTTTTCTTGCTTTGCAGTACTACTTGCACATGGATGGTAGAGGAAACTACGAGTTCAAGAAGATTACTGAAGACACAGTTGAATTCGGATCTTAAAATTCATCAACTGCGCTGCTATAGAGACTGATAATTGCAGGAAATATGTAGAATGGCAGACATTGTACAATAAAACTATTCAGCTTGTTTTTAAGCAAATTAACTAGGATAACCCAAAACAAGCTGTTAAGCATTTATTATTATGTAGGATATTGCTAATTGTGTATATGTTGGTTTAATTATTAATATGTACTAAGAATGTCCTTATTCTTGTGGTTTAAAAAGCTGCCTAAATTAAATTGGGCTTAAATTGGTGTAACCTGATTCATCTTGGGATGCAAACCATTTGAAATCAGCAGATTTGACTTTTGTAGACCTTCCTTCCCTTCCATGAAAAGCCCTGTTAAAATTAGGGTTGCTACCTCTCTTGCTCCTGCAAAGCAGTCTTGGATTCTTGCTCCGTTCTATGCATATTTCTGAGTTATCTCACATGGGGCAGGACAGTCTCCCATCTTCAGGTCTGTGCCCTGCTAGATTGATGAAAGAGCCTTTTCCTTGGCCAAGCCTTGTGATGTAGCCAATATGCCTTTGTTGGTAAAGGATGAACTCAACCTAAGAGATGGGACTAATTCCCTCAGATAAAATTAAGCTTGTTCCTTGGTAGGCTTTGTTTGGATTTTCTTGAGCTTTTGTCTGTGTATAGGATTCTGTCTGCTGTTCACCTTTTTCCTAACTTAGCAAGAGCTCCATGCCTCCCCCACTCCAACCTTCTCCTGTCAGAGAAATATTGTGATAGTGAAGAGTTGAGAGTTAGTTAAGGGAAGAAAGAGTTGACAGGGAAGGGGAGAAAAAAAAA
>NW_010582492.1:1641-12985 GCF_000705375.1 Tinamus guttatus | reverse complement strand
ATTTGTGCCCTAACATCAGTTTCAGACTGGGAAAAGGGAAATAGAAGCAGGAGAGCACAAGTGGGGACCTTTAGTGGTACTCGGTGGCAGGGGGATGCCTGACAGTTAGAAGTACAGCAGGCAGGGAGTACTTGAACCAGTTCCTTTCATTAATTATTGCGTAGTGTTCATCTGAATTGTAACCAAATGGGGTGAACTTGCGGGAGGAACTGCTGGGATCTCATGGGAAGACCCCTTCATGACACTTCCAGCACACCCTGCTCCTAGTAGGTCTGGACGTGGGGCAGTGGTGGTGGTCTCCTCCACAGTCTGCCTGGTTGGTGCGAGGAGGAGCACGCATGAAACCGGGGCAGTGGGAGAGGTGAAGAGGAAGTGAGCGGCTTCTGTGCATTTCAGAAGTTTGTTTGAGAAATATTATTTCAAAAGTAACTAGAGATGAAGTCAGATTATTAAACCTATCCCCATATGAGGCCTCAAATAATTTGCGGTGGGCTTGAGCCACTAAATCTCATCTGACTGCAATGGTGGCCATGTTCTTTGGATAAACCCCTTGGAAAGGCAAGCCCAAATGCTGGACAAGAAAGAGTCTTACAAAGAGGGGAAATACTTCGTTTTCTGCAAAATAAATATTTTTGCCACAGACCTTCATATGTATGTTTCCTACATAGGTCGAAAAAGGAATAGAAATTGCAAACTAATTCTTCAAAGTGTGTTTAAACCCCTGTTTTGCTGTCTTGCGGTGCACTGAATTCCTTGAGCGGCAGTGGGAGACTGGCACAAGTTGAGTCAAAAACACTGCTTCCTTTTCTCAAAGGAAAATTTTGCCCGTGGCAATATGTAATAACAAAGGCACACATAATCTCTACTAATAAAATACATATCTGGGTAAATAAACAGAAGAACATCCCCCTGCGCAGGGAAGTGGTGACAACCAGCAGAATTCACCAGCTAAGTTTTTAATACCTCTCCCTACATAGTATATCAATGACAAGTTTTTATTCAAGTGACTGCCTCCAGAGAGAAAAATCAAATTCAGTAACAGTTAGTGGGCTTTCTGGCTCTAATGTGTTTAATTCTGAAGCTTTTATCCTGCTTCTGGCACTAATCAATGGAAAAAAATGTGGTGGATTGAGGTAATTCTATGGATTTTTGAAGGCAACCAGAAAATTTGTAGTAACTTTTTCAGGCTCCTAACTTTGTAGTGGCCTCCTAAAGTAGGAGGCTGCAAAAGTTCCTGCTGGGGTAGAGCCTCAGGCAGATAATCTTTGTGATATCAAAGCAACACCAAGCAAAGTGAAAATGATTATTCAACTCTTTTAATTGAAGTAGACTGGAAGGAGACCTGCTTGTTCAAGACAGAGCTGTGCAATGTGAGACTGAGGGCTCGGGCTGGTGAAGTCAGTGGCTTTGCACGGGGCTTAGAGCAAATGACACATGCCTATCAGGAATGTGTTGTTTTAGCTGAACAATTCTGATCTGCTCTTGGGCAAATCTGATGTGCTGTGAGGCCGTTACCAAAGGGGCCTCACAAGAGGTCATACCAAGATGTACAACTACTGAAAGAACAAATAGAAGATCATCGATTCTGGCAACCGAACAATAAAATATAGGTAACTTGTATTTACTGTCAATATACTGAGAAGTTACCTCCTAGCACCTGCTGTCTTGGTTCATATAAGCAACGAGGGCTGTATTCGTCTTGTTTTGAACTCTGTATTTTCTTTCCCTTTATGTTTTAATTTAAATGCTGCTCAGGATTTTGGGCAACTGAAATGAAGGCTGCTTAAATCAAAAATCCTTCATACCCATAGGAAGGAAAGAGAAGGACTGAGAATTAGGACCTGCAAAGCCTGGATCTCCCCTCTTCTGAAAGGCTCACACTAAGCTTCCCAGCTGAGCTCCGCAATGCGGGGGGCTCTGCTAGTCCTTCTGTTTGATGTCCTCCTTCCTGTTTGTTAAGCAATCTCAAAGTAAAACACCCGTGCGACCAGCCAAGGAACAAAACAAAAACCTTTCTGAATTATAAACCGGGCCCAGCTGTGTAAGCGGTACTGCACAGGCCAGAGCCACTAAGGTCACCCAGACTTCCCCAAAGGGCTGGTGCCTCTTGTGCACTCCGCTCTGTGAGCGCTCAGTCCTTGCAGGATGAGTGCGCTCCTCTTTTTCTGAATATTTGCCCCTTTCTATAAAGCATCTCCAGCAAGGGAATCAGAATCACTAAGTGAGGAGCGTCATCTCTTTTAGTATCATTAATTCCTGCAGGGGAGAAGAGGGGCAAGTGTGGGTAGAATAAGCCTGGATTGGGAATGCTGTATCTGTCGTCCTTACACGTATAATTTAAGCAGTCAAAGCAGAAGGACTTGTGGAAAAGATTTCCCAAAGTACCTTTTGATATTAATGTTGGAAGATAAATGACCTGCAAGGATGTGACTTGACTACAGTCGCTGCATGACTTGCTGTCAGGGTAGTTATAGCCATAATAAATTGCACAAAGAAGACTGTGTCAGGGGTAACCTGTGAATGATGCGACAACAAAAAATTCCTCTTCGTGTTGTGTGTTGCTTCAAGAATACAGATTGTCCAAGGTGTTGTTTTGAAAGCATTTGCTTTGGTTGGGAGAAGATTAAAAAAGTAGCAAGAGAAACTACAGAGGAGAAAAAATCCATGTGCACTGCTAAAATCAATGGAAAAGTTAGATTACATAAAAATGGATCTTTGCAAACAATAGGTATGTGAATAACAGTCCACTTCAACGCTAAGGCAAAGATGCTAATATCTGATTCATGTACCAAATAAAATATGGTATTGTCTGAGCTCTGAGAATAGTGACAAAAGCCCCATTCTTTTCAATAGACTGAATAATACTGAGTGAAACGAAAAAAAGACCTTGGTGCACTTGAACATTGTTTAATGAAAGAAATAGAAAAGATATTCAGTGAATTGATCTTTCCCAGCATAACTTTATGAAGTACAAGGTATTGGAGGCAAGGAGGGTGGGATGGGAAATTTAAAGTCATTTTCACCTACTGTTCATAATCTACTAAATACTTAATTATTGTCTATTAATTATTGTCGCTAAGTTTGAGAACATAGGCTCACTTCCAGGATTTATTATTGATCTATGCAGTGAATTCTATAAAGTCACTTCCTCTTTGCTTCACCTTCCCCATCTGTGAAAGATTTTTCTGGTGCAAAGCACCCCCTAATATTTTCTACATTATTTTATTTGCAGAAGAGTTTGTGAGCAGCAGACAACAAGTATTCCCTTCTTGGAAAGAAGTGTCCTTCAGTGTGGATGAGGGCTGAACATGTAGGAAGGAGCTTGGAGATGTCCAGCAGCCCTAAGGTAGGATGCTACATCAGCTCTATGCTGCTTTCACATCTGTATAATTCTTGCTTGCTGCCTCAGCACAGCACCCTTAACACATTTGGGCAAATCATTTACAGTTATATGATCATTTGAATCTAGTCATGCTGCCCACAGCATGTAGGTTGTTTGGAAATCACTTTGAACTGAGGAACCCAGGAGAACCACGTGGCTGCTTTTGAGTAGACAGATATGCCAACAAACTAGAATGAGAATACAAATGCAAACTGTTTCAGGACAAAGTCAGTTATTGTGTGCTTCCCTCACTCCAAGCTTGTTTCTTGTCCCTGCTATGGCTGTGCTGGTGGAGAAGGAAAATGTTTCCCATTGAGGTGTACTTTTGGCTTAGAAACATAAATATTTACATGATAATCGTTTGTGAGAAGCTATAACCTTCTCAGGCAAGACGGGAAGAAAAAGATTATTGTTCTTAAAGACCTGGGTGGTGCAGTGGCTGTTGAGTGCTGACACCTGGGTGACTGCTGATGGATTATTCTTGGTGCTGAAGAGCAGATGAAAGTGTACATAAGAATATGCAAGTACACAAGCTATTGAACTGAATCAAAACACATAATTTAAGAGAGTTTCTGAGCTTGCTGCAGGACTGAAGTGTATATGGGTTATTTACAAGAGAAGATAATATATTTCTAAGAGAATGTGTGTCTAAAGCCCCGTCCCACTATGATGACAACTTCTAATGATTCTTGACTGGCCTCTTGGCCTACCTCCAGCATGTCTGCTGGGTAATGTGCTCAAGAGTATCAGAATTGGGCCTTAATTCCTTTTCTTTCACCCCTCTCCTCCCCTCTGCAGCCAGTGACATCTACAGGGTTGGCTTTTCGGTATCGGACATCAAAGATCTTGGTAACTTTGGCTTTCAGAACGAGCTGCCCCAAAAAGGCATCGGGAGTGCTAATTTGATTCTCGGCCACTGCTGGTGGTCCCGGGACAGGACTGCGTCTGGCTCTTGCTGCCTGTGCTGCTTTTTCAGCACTCGGGCCTGCTTGCCCTTCCTTAGAGGCCATGGTCCCCCGTGCTGCTGTGCAGCACCACCTCAACTGCCCGACGTCCCTCAGTGCTGTTGTGGAGATCTTCATCTCCCTGCTGACCAGGCCGTAGGGTTGCAGCCCCTTGAAGGAGCTGCCAGACACATCCTCGTTCACCACACTGGTTCCCAAGTTCTCCCTTTCTTTCTTCCCCTTACTGACCTCTCTTTAACATCTTGCCAGTTAGTTTCTCTCACCTTTTCTTTCCCTTCCTCCTGATGTGCCTGCTGAAACACCCTTCTTTTCTGCCTGTTGTCTACAACACTGCAAAAACTGATTTGCTGATCTATCAGATGCAGTCTTCAAATATAAAGGAGCAGTTGTTTCTAAAAATGCCATACTTACTGGATCTCCACAGAGAAAACTTGCTTCATATCTGGAGAAACATTGATAGTTTGGCTTTCTAAAAACATAGGCTTCACAGAAGAAGGAACATAATACACTAGGTGTTTGGTCATGTAAGAAACCTCATGAAATCATGATGATAGGATATTTCCCCTCCCAACACCAGGACACATCCATTTGACCTGCGTAACGCAAGACAAAAGTAGAGTCATGTAGAGTTGCAATGTGAAGGGTAAATGAAATGGAAAGTTTTTCTATATGGAGATAGTCTGGCAAATTGGTGACTGCTGTAGACAGTGGGCTTTTGAAGGTAGTTTTTCTTTTAATGCAGGTATTTATTAGCCAATTGCACTCTGCAGCTTCCTCTGTATATAGCTCTGCTAGAAAAGGACTGTTATCCTCAGGGGGCTTATAGGCTCCCTTATAGGTCCTTTGCATACCTAGATATGTAGGTTGTGTGGAAGCCTGTGTGAACAAAACATTTAAATCACTTCAAGGCAGAACATCAGGTTACTTATCATGGGGAACACCCTGGCCAGATGAGATGATAGAAGAGTCTGCTATAAAGGAACAGATAGCAAACATTTGCTTTGTTGTCTAATGTTGAATATTTGCTTGTGCATTTTTACTCTTAAGAGGAGGTACCTGGTCCTGAACAGGGTAGGCTTTTTTATTTTGTTGTTTTTATTGGATTCTACACCTGTCTGCATGCTCAGTGTTCACACGACTTTGACAGAATCCTCCAAAATACCACAGCTCTGGGGTTGTACATTTGGGCTCTTCTTTGCCCTCCTTCCCTGCTTCATCTTTTATTTAAAATTGTTAAACTAATTCCAGGACATCCTAGTGAGAGGAGAGCTTTCAACTCTAATATTCTAGATAAAAATCTTATTAAATTCCAAAGCTCAATCTGAGCAATACCTAAACTGGGAATAAAACTGAATGAAGGCAATCAATCACTCAAGTCAGCCAAGCAGCCCATGCTGACATGCTCCCTGAAGTCTCATCACATTCATATTAATGGGAAAATTTGCCCTTCGTATTATATTCCATACATTACACTGTGTAATTAGAAGCATATTGGAAGCAGTAGGCAGATTTCCAGTATTTGTGATGTTCAGAAATCACTCAGGGCACAGGTATTCATAAAAGAGCCTCTTTCTTTCAGAGACATTCTTCTCCCTGTTTCTACATACAAAATATTCTTCTATTTTCACTAGACTTTTATATTCTGGAAAACTGAGTTGTTTGCAGATCAATCCTTAAGGATTACATTTGTAATTAAATCTTTAAAGGTTATGAATCTAACTATAAAGGTGGTTATTTTTTTCCCTGGGCTATTCTGAACACTGAGAAATTGCAAATGTGAAATTATGCTAGCTGCCCTGACAGGGTTTTTATGGAAAGGCTGAGGCATGGTACTTGAAAGAGACAGCATGGAACAAGACCTGGAGGTTACCCAAGCCAGGACTGCCTTGGGTGCCTTGTATGAAGGTATTAGCTATAAACCTAGTTCACAGGTAGCACAAAAGTCTTAAAGTTTGCAGAAGCTGAACACAATGTTTTGAAAAGAGAGAGTGAGAAAGTGACCCAAGGAGAGTTTGCTTTTCACCTAATGCTCAAATTCTATTTCCTTGGAGAAGTGAGCATTCAGAATAGTGGCTGTTGAAAAAAAGTTGCCATGCATCCAAGCCCCATTGCACCCGTGTTCAACCAGTATTCAGGACTGGATTAGTAATGCATAAAGAAAAAAAAAGCCTTAAATATTTTTTTCCTTCTAGATGTGGCTTGTCCTATGTGCTGGCTGTGACTGTGAATGTGGCACAGAGACACTGTTACAGAACAGGGTCTTCTGTGTGTGTGTTTTGTTACAACAACAAAGCAGTTGGAAATGCTTACCTGTGTGAGAATATCTGCCTCCATGATAGCACTCAGTCCTGGATCAGGATAAGGGCTGTGAACTGAGGCTGCTTTAGGTGCTGGTCCCTTTCTGATTTGACATTTTTCATCATTAGATCCCATTGTTCTAATATTTATGAATATTGCTGATAAGGCCCGCATGGCTTAGGAGCCTGCTTTGACTGATGAGTAACAGTTAATCACCTGTGCTGGCCCCGCACCCCATGATACTGTTTCCACTTCTTACTTGGATTGCTGAAGCACTGCATGGAGGAGAACAAATTATCATTTGCAAATGATGTCCTCTGACTGAATATTTTTTCCTAAATAGCTTCCCAGATTAAAATACATTAAACTCTTTTGAACCTACAGAACTTTGCATAGAAACGAGCCGTCTGAATATTTGTGATGCAATTGTTAACATGTGAAAAATCAATCTACCAAATTCATCTTTCTTGTCTGTGAATAGGAACTTCTTATCTTCAGCCTGGTTCTAAATAGGTTTGTGGCGGCGGGCAGAAAAACAGGAAGAAAAAACAAAAACAAACAAACAAAAAAACAGTCCAACATGTAAATCAACATTCATCTTCTGAAACTAAAACAAAATCCCAGAAGATATACACTTAAGTCTTTTTGACGTAGTCAAAAGACTTGTTCATTTTAGTCATTCCATTATATTGACTTGTTTAATACAGCTTAAACTTTGGAGGCAACGAAAGTCTGATCTTTTGGTAGTGAATCTGTAGTTTACAAAGTCTGATTTCTTTCCTGACCTCTGACTTTCAATTTTCTTCCTGCTTATAACCACTAAGAAAATCTGTCTAAGTTTATTGGCCAGATTAGTTCGTTTAACCAGAAGTGAATATCTCGCCCACACACCAAAGCTCTGGAGATTTCTTTTAATACAGTAGGTGTCAACTATAACAAGCTCCTATTAATAATTAACTGGGATCCTGGTGGGACTGCCTGGGAAACTTCCTTCACTTCTTGCCAAGTGCCATCACTGTGAAGTAACCTAATTTAGTCTAATTGACTGTGTTGCAGGCAAGTGCATCTATTCTGTATGACTTGACCACTCTTTCACTGCTTTCTCTGTGGCACAACTTGAAAGCTATGAAGAAATGCCTATAACAGCACAGATCTGTCATGCTCACCTTGACATGGGGATGGCTCAGCCACTGGGGCAGCAAGGCCAGCGTGTCTGTGTGCACCGTCCTGCTGATGGAAGGTGTCTGAGCATCACTGATGGCCTTGCTCTGGTGGTCGTGCTCTCTTAACTGAGAGCTATAGCCTGTGTATTATCTCGAGGGCTCTGGAGGTGAAGTGACAGATCATACCAGGGTAAGTCAGGATGCTTGGATGGCAAAGATCTCTACCATCCTTGCTCCTTGAATGCTTGTTCAAGTTTAAGCAATTTCAATACTATGCCATGTACACAGGGGATTCTGATTGTTTTTGAACACTTCTAAACAGCTAATGGCATGAGCAATTACACAAGTGCTTTTGCTACCTTTTTTTTCAGCTCTTACCCCAGCTGGCCAGTGTTCACATTTGTGGTGAAATACAGTGATAGTAGAAGGTCTTGCTGCAGCCATGAGCCTAGAAGCAAAAGATCTTTTCAACCTGGCTCCAATGTAGAATTAGATGGATCTGACAGCATATTTTTATAAATAACCCCCTGCTCCTTGGCTGAATTCTGACACGTTAGATTCCTTCTGGGGTACTATTTATGGCTGTTGTCTAAACCTGTGGGCTGCTCATGCTTGTCCAGATAGGGCTACTGGCAAGAACCAAGAAATTCCAGGTCTCAGACTTAGCTAGAAGGGCTTTATCAGCATAAACATGGCAAACGCTAACAGAGCAGAGCATTTGTCTCTGTCAGCCATGTTAAATAATAATGTGTCGGGCTGGTCAAGTAAATGGGCTGCTTACAGTCAATCAGTAAAGGAGATTTTGGTATGACTCATTTCTTACACATGCTCTTAGTAACAGCTGTACTCCCAAGTCTGAGCTGTTCAAGAAAGACCTAAATCTGTATTAAAAAGAACAGAGGAGGGAAGTGTTTTATTTGCAGTTTAGCCAGTGATTTGCCAACCACTGTTTTGTTTTGTGCAGAGATAATATTCTATTTAAAAAATAAGAAAAATAAAGACAACCATTACTATTATTTGGTTTATTTGTTATACATTATTAACATTAAACAAGACTTACTTTTTTTGTTTGGGCTGCTAAGGAGAAAGGTCATTTGTTTTGCCTGAAGGCTCAAGCTCTAGTCATCAGTGAAGCCACTCTCCTGGTTCCAGCTTTGTTCCTTTCTGCTTTTTGAACCAGCACTTCAATTGCATAGATTTAGCTTCCTTGAAGTCCGTGTCCTAACCCACACCTGAAGTTGTATGAGACAGTTTTAAGAAACAAAGCCTGGAGGATTTGAGCAGCTTGAGTCTCCTGGAAGCGAAGTGCATAGGACCTCTGAACCCCATTCCCAGAACTGCAAGGACTTTGCATTTTCATCTTACTGGGTTAGGAAAAAGTAGTGTCAGTATTTCCCTGCTCCTGAGGAATGTCAGCTACTAAAAAGCTCCTATGTAGCTGCAAGTCAACAGTTATCTGAAATTATGTGAAATGAGATTCTGCTTTGTCTATAAATGCTGGACCGGATAGGACAGTTCAGCAACCTGAGGCTGACTTGAAAGGAAAGTAAAAATTTTTAAAAATGTTGTTTTTTCTAAGGTACCATTGAGGAAACTTCAATCTTCAGGAGAGAGCATCCACAAAAGAAGACCCTTTTGCCATTAATAGGCCATAAACCTCTCCTTTATAAGGTACAAAATGGGATCGCATACAGAACACAGAACCGGTCTTTTTGGTATTGGTGTTGTGTAAGCGATTTTAGAAATAATTTATTTCACAACTTAAAACTTTGCTATGCAGCTGCATGATGGCCAGGCTTTGTCCTGAATTTGCATTTCCTCTGTGAATGCCATATTTCGATGTAATGTTTGAATTTAGAGCTTTGCTGAGTTGTTACCTTGAGCAGAACTAAAAGGCTTTCTGCATGGCTCCTTTGTAATGTCTTTGAGGTTTCAAGCTCAATTAGAAATTATTTTTCAACTTTTTTAATCCTTACATAAAATTCGAGTGAGGGAAGAGACTCTTGAAGATACAGGCTTTGAGAAACATTGGGTTGTATTCTAGTTCTCGCAGTGACCTCCAAGGTCACCAAACACCTCTGTTTTAGTCCCTAGATATTTCAGTGCCTGATCAGCATGACAAATGAATCTGAATACGTTGGCAGTGAACAGTGGTCTGATCTGAAAAGGAACTAAGCACCATCAACTTGCCTTAACTTGAAGAAAGAAGATGCACCAGAAATAAAATCCTAGAAATAGTTGCTGCCTTAAACAGAAGCATATTTGTGGCTGACACATATGATGTCAAAGACTGACAGGCCCTGCCATCTCTGAGACCCTGCTCTTAGATTTTTATGCAAACCCCTTACTGTAGCAGTCCCTGCTGACAAAGGTCTGGGGCTGTGCAGCAGTGTGAAACTTCACGTGTCCTGTAAACTTGGATTGTGTCATTGTAGGGCTCCACAAAGTAAGTCTAACCCTATGTGCTGTAGGCAGGATGCTGCTGCTGTTTGCTGTCTGGCTGAAGCTCAGATTCTACAGACAGAAAATATTGTAGTTGCCAAGAGGACCGCTTGTCCAAGCCTTCCTTTTCTTGTCTAATCCATGGACACTAGCAGGATTATATTGCAATACTATATGTCTGCACCGGAAATAGAGGCAGTCTTTGTGTGTAATTTTTTTTTTCCTTAAATGAGTACACTGAATGAAGCTCTGAGTTCAGACCTTCATTTTGGGGAATGGTGCAGAAACTTGCTCTGGAAAGCAAACATTTTGATTCCCACAGTTGTCCCTCAGTTCTGTCAGCTTGTCCAGATGGTGAGAGTTGGTGGTCATGGCAGGGCATAGTGCATGACCTTATCAGATGTGTCAGGATACCTGCCTCGATCCTACTGTCTATTCTCCAGCCAGTAGGAAAGGCTGCTGAAGGAGCAGTATGTGCTGTTTCCTTTTCTTGAGTGAGAATCACTCACTTCAGGCCTTAATTATTTAAAGTGATACTTCTGCACCATTTAGGAAGAATCTGGTGGCCTGACTGGCTCCAAGAATAGTTTCCCTTCATCATTTTTTAATGTGAATGTTTGAGTTGTCTTAATTGCATGGGGCTGTTCTTGCTAAAACTATATACATCACCCCCGCTGAAAGCAGAGGCGGCATTAACCATCACATCCCGCTGCTTTTACGTGAGTGTCTAGCGCTTGGCGGGGAGCAGACAACCCTCTCACGGCCGTGTCATCACTCTCTGTCTGTATCTCCAGACTGCACCAGTTGCATGTTTGATGTAGGCGAAGCTTCCAGGCTGCTGCAGACTCCCACCCGAACACAAGGGAGACCAAAGAGGGGCTTTTCTTGCCTTGGGAAGCATTTCCTTGAGGTTGTTACGGCAATACTCCTATCAATTAAAAGAAGTAAACCTGTGCAGTTGGCTGCCAGTGTAAGAAAGAAATGCAACTGCTTGGGAAAACTGTTCTTAAGCCTGCATCCTTGCTATTCCAGAAAGAACGCATGGGGGATCTATGTTATCTTCAGTGTGTGTGTGTGTGGTGTTTTTTTATATA
>NW_010582483.1:0-11472 GCF_000705375.1 Tinamus guttatus | reverse complement strand
GTTCCTGCAGAACATTGCAGATAGATATCTTCTTGATGTAGGTGGTTGATGAGCCGCGGAGAGGTGGTGGAGTCTCCTTCTCCAGGACTTTGAGAGTCCTGGTTGAAAAGAAGTTAACCATGAGACAAACCACGAGATGATGGAATTCACGATCCTGCGAGGAGAAAGCTGGACAAAAAAAAAGGGGGGAGTGCAACCCTGGACTCTCAGAAAGCTAACTTTGACCTCTTCCGGGACCTCCTTGGAGGAATCCCCTGGGCAAGGGTCCTAGAAGGAAAGGGGGTCCAGGAGAGTTGGCTAATATTCAGACACCGCTTTCTCCAAGCTGAGGATCGGTGCATTCCTATAAGAAAGAAGTCGAGCAAGTCTGGATAAGAGAAGGCTGAGAGGAGAGCACGTACATAATGTGGAAGAAAGGCCAGGCCACATGGGAAGAATATAGGAACATTGTCAGAGAATGCAGGGATGCAACAAGGAAGGCCAAGGCCTGTTTGCAATTAGAGTTAGTGAGCAATATCAGGGTCAACAAGGAACGGCTTCTCTAAATACATCAGCAGCAAGGGGAAGACTAGAGAAAATGTTAGTCCGCGGCTGAATGGGGAGGGTGTCTTGGTGGCGGAGGATGCAGAATTACTAAATGCCTTCCTTGCTTCTGTCTTTACTGCTAAGGCTAGTCCCCATGAACTACAGAGTCCGGAGACTAGAGGGAGAAGCAGGATAGAGGAGGACTTTCCACTGGTCGAGAAGAATTGGGTTAGGGACTAATTAGGCAAACTGGACACCCATAAATCTATGGGCCCAGATGTGATGCACCCAGTAGTGCTGAGAGGACTGGCGGGGGTTATTGCCCCGTTGCTCTCCATCATCTTCAAGAGGTCATGGAGGGCAGGGGAGGTGCCAGAGGACTGGAAGAAAGCCAATGTCACTCCAGTCTTCAAAAAAGGCAAGAGGGAGGACCCGGGAAACTACAGGCCAGTCAGCCTCACCTCCGTCCCTGGAAAGGTGATGGAACATTTCATCCTAGAGACCATCTCTAGGCATGTCAAGGAAAAGAAGGTGATGAGGAGCAGTCAACATGGATTCACCAAGGGAAAGGCATGTTTGACTAATCTGATAGCCTTCTACGATGAGGTGACTGGCTGGATGGACGATGGAAGAGCTGTGGAGGATGTCTACCTTGATTTCGGCAAGGCTTTCAACACAGTCTCCCATAATATCCTCATAGGGAAGCTCAGGAAGTGTGGACTGGACGAAGGGGCAGTGAGGTGGATTGAGGATGGGCTGGATGGCAGAGCCCAGAGGGTGGTGATAAATGGGGCCGAGTCTGGTTGGAGGCCTGTGGCCAGTGGTGTCCTGCAAGGCTCAGTATTGGTCCCAGTGCTCTTCAACTTGTTCATCAATCACTTGGATGACGGTACAGAGTGCACCCTCAGCAAGTTTGCAGATAATACCAAACTGAGAGGAGTGGCCGACACTCCCGAGGGCTGCCCTGTAATTCAGAGAGACCTAGACAGGATGGAGAGTTGGGCAGAGAGGAACCTTATGAGGTTAAACAAGGAGAAGTGCAGAGTCCTGCACCTGGGGAGGAATAACCACAGGCACCACTACAGATTAGGGACTGTGTAAGAGACTGTTATGGGTTGCGTTTGTGTTTGTGTCGACATCCTTGAGACACCATTTACCTGGACAATACCCTGGCATCTTATCTCTGGGAAGGTCTCTCACCATTTGTGCCTCATAACACTGGCATCTTATCTCTGTGAAGACTGTAATAGCAGCTATCTACTTGGCTTTGGAAGATCAGCTGGAGACCTGAACAATGACAACAATGACAGTGCCCACCAGAGCAGTTTGCATGCGAATTGGGGGTGAAGAGGAATACAAAAGCACACAGCAGGTACAACACGAACGACACAACACAGGTACCAGAAAACTTCGAGAAAATGTGAGGAACCTTTTAGAAGGGGGACATAAAAGGAGCACCTTTTCCCCTCCCCGGGGCAGGGCGGAACATCACCTGCACCAGCAGGGGAGGAATAACCCCAGGCACCAGTACAGATTAGGGATTGCCCTGCTGGAAAGCAGCTCCATGGAGAGGGATTTGGGAGTCCTGATTGACAAGAAGTTAACCGTGAGACAACATTGTGCCCTCGTGGCCAAGAATGCCAATGGGATCCTGGCCTGCATCAGGAGGAGAGTTGCCAGCAGGTCGAGGGAGGTGATCCTCCCCCTCTACTCAGCTCTGGTGCGACCGCACCTGGAGTACTGTGTGCAGTTTTTGACTCCCCAGTACAAGAAGGACATTGAGCTTCTAGAGAGGGTCCAGCGTAGAGCCACGAAGATGATTAAGGGGCTGGAGCATCTATCTTATGAGGAAAGACTAGGCGAGCTGCGCCTGTTTAGTCTGGATAAGAGAAGGCTGAGAGGAGATTTGATCAACAGGTATAAATATCTGAGGGGTGAATGTAGGGAGGATGGGGTCAGGCTCTTTTCTGTGATGGTCGGTGACAGGACGAGGGGTAATGGGTGCAAGTTGAAACATAGGAGGTTTAATCACCACATGAGGAAGAACTTCTTGACTGTGAGGGTTACAGAGCCCTGGAACAGGCTGCCCAGAGAGGTTGTGGAGTCTCCTTCTCTGGAGATCTTCAAAACCCGCTTGGATGCAGTCCTCTGCCACATGCTCTAAGTGATCCTGTGTGTGCAGGGGTGGTTGGACTAGATGACCTCTAGAGGTCCCTTCCAACCTTAAGCATTCTATGATTCCATGATTCTATGTTTTTTTTCACATTTAGGTGGAGCCTGAGTCACTGTAATCATACTTACTTTTGTTATTGATTCGTGAAAAAGTCTCTCGCTTTCATTTAAAGATATAGTCAATCGGAAATCTAGAGCGCATGCTCAGTGAGGATTGGTCGTACCTCAGAGGTGGGTAACTTTTGGGATGGAGGTTTGTTTTGGCTTTACAGTGAGCTTATAATGAGCAAAGTTTAAGCAAAGTTCATCCAAAAGGAGTGATTTGCCACCTTTTCTGGCTCGGCACCGGACATGCTATCGTACATCTCCCATTAGACAGCTACTGTGTGGCTTATCAGCAGCCCAGCACAGGGGGTGCAACAGAGTTTGGCTGCAGTGTCTTCGCTCCATTCTCCGGTACTCCCCTTTGCAACTGCGAGGAGGGCAGATTGTGTTGCCTAGGGAACCGTGGAGGAGCAGAGCCCATGCTTACGAACCATCCTGGAAGTGGCAACTGTGTATCACCCCTAGCAAGTTTCTGTAATGCCATTAACTTCTGTTAGGCCCTAGTTTTTCTCTGAGTAAGCTCCCCCTTTTCAAGCAATTCTTCCAAAGTACTTTCTATTGTATATGCAGTACACACTCTGTTTAGTTGCAAGAACTTGTTTCACCCCAAAAAAACTCTTAAACAAAAGGCTGGAGGCAAAAGAAATTAGAAGAGAGAAAGAGGTATACCTCCCAGTGCTGTTCTTCTTTATCTTCCTCTACCACATATTGACATTATAAGAAAATTCTATCTTAACTCCACATCTCTCTCTCCCTCCACCCTCCCCCTCTCTCTGTAGCTTGGTTGGTGTGTGCAACATTACTATTCACAAGGTCCTCCAGAGCAATATTTGTCTTTTATTTTTACTTAATGTCTTAATCCATGAAACGTGTTACAACTCCAGGTTTTGCTCTACATTGAGTTATATTCAAATCATCGGTTGGTGACTGTGGGGTATAGGTGCAACTGCAATTTCCTCTTCTGCCTTGTTGAACAAAGTAAGCTTGTGAAATACTAGTCCTGAATGTGCAGAAAAATAAAATGCTGCCATTCCCTTTACAGGAGACAAACTAAACATAGTTTAAGCACAGGTACTAAATATATAGAAGCACAGTGAACTGAAGAAAGTCAACCCTCTATGAAATAATCAGCAGGGGTTCATCATAAGTAAAATCGACAATTTTCACATTAACACATTCTAAAGATGGTAGTAAACATTTTTGGAAGAAAAAGAAGAAAAAGCATACTATGCTTTATAAGAAAGCTTTCATGAGAACCTTTAAAAAAATCTCAGTATGGTAGTCAGAAAAAGCAAGCAGATATTCACATTTCTGAAGACATTTTGCAAAAATATTCTGTAAAATGTTTCAAGAGCTTGACATATATATTTTTAAGAAACATGAATTCAAGGTGTATCCAATGTCAAAAATATTTACTTGCTAAAAAGAGAGAAGCTGAGATAAAATGTACATTATCAGGCATGCCATGTTATTGGTCCCTTAGAAAGCTTATTAGTACCTGTACAAAAACAGATAATAATCAAAACTGTCTCATTTACTTTAGTCCTAAACCTCAAATAATGTAAGCATATGCATTGTTTTAAGCAGCATTATCCAATGCCCATACCATATGATCAAATACAGGACCAGCATTTGTTTAAGAGATTTTCAGTGTCATCATCACAGACATGCACATTGAAGTCAGTTGACTGGTCTTATATTAAGGTCCTGTCTACATTGAAAAGTATATCTTGAAAGTATGTCTATATTAATAGAGTTACAATGGAAAACCCTGCTACTGGAAGTGCAGCATAAATTGCATTTTCTAGTCAGAATTTGTTTGAAAAATATTTAAATGTTGTCATCACATTGTTACTGAAGAAATATTCCCAAGCTCACACATAATGGTCTCCCTTTCACTTATATTGTGGCTTTCAGTAGATTTTTTTTCTAATATTTTCTAGTTTTAATCTGTGGGAGCTGTGAGTGTGTATCTCTTCAGGTATCCAGGTAGAAGAAGTAGAATACTGTGCAAATTACATAGTTTAATTATTTTTCTCACAGTATGCTACTTACAGTCTAAGAAAATGAGTTATTGTGTGATAAATAAAATTTTAGGATACTTCTTTCTGAAAATAAAAAGAATATCAAAAATATACCTCAGAACAACATGATAGTAGTTATTAACTAAGAGGTTCGTTGGAACAGTGAGAGGAAAGTAACAGCAATAATGTCATAGGATGTGCAGAGAGATGTCATTTTGAGGTAGTTAAATAAAAATGTAATTCCAAAAGAAGTAGATATGATCTACTGAAGATATTTCATCTCAATTATTATGTTAAAGCAAAGAGTATACTTTCAGTGATTTGTTGGTTTTTTTCTCTCGCTCTCTGTCTTCTCCCATTCCCTACTCCTCCTTTCTTTTCCACCCGCCCCTGCTACCTGTATGTCCTACAACCAAGCCATCATTTTTCAAGATCAGATTTATTAGAAGAATTAATGTTTGCAGTCTTTTACTGATTACTTCTGTGTTTCTGAGAAACAAGTGACTATGAGCAGACAGTTTTTTTTAAAATGAAAAAAAAAGAAAAATCTGAAAAAAATGTCTTCTGGATGGTGTGACACAAAACAAAACTAAAATGAAGGATGGAAAGTGATGACAAATGAATATGTCAGGGAATTTATAGTAGGGTGCAGTAAATTCATAGTTTTGAAGCAAGAGGGCAATTTTGAATTAGCTTCTCGAATGAATAGAAATCCAGTCAAGGGGATAATGGATGAAGGTGAGTCATATCTCCTAAAGCATGAGTAGTCTGGTTGCACAATTTTGGACCCCCTGAATTAAGCAGGAAGATCATAGAAGATGAAAATGTAATAGCTGAAATGGCACACAATAAAGTATGCCAAGGCAGTTCTAAGCAGAACATGTAGGTTGAGATTGCTGAATTTATTGATTTTTTTTTTCATGGCTATTTTTTTGGAACTTCATTGTACAGAATAGTCATGAACTCTGATGCCAACACCAAAGTTTCCATGGGAACCCCTATCCACTACAGAATATACTAGAGCATTTTCTGAACCATTTGTCCATTCGATTAATTATGTTTTTGTGCTGAAGGCGGTTTGGCCTGATTGTCTCATCATGGATAAGAGAAGCTACTGCTCTAAGAAATTGAGTTATTGTTTTGGGTCCATTCATCTTGGTACATCCCTGAGAGCTGATAGACATTTCAACAAAATGACTGCCCCTTAATGAGCTGCAGCTTCTCAGAATTGTTTAGAAAGAAAGAGTTTAGAGCTTGTTTAGGCACAGACCACTGTCATGACAGCTTCAGTTGTTATGGCAATGAGTAGGATGTCTATAAGAGGCTATAGAAGACAATGACTCTGGTTTTGATATCACATAGATTGCAATTATCAGCTATATATAGATTCCTAATAGATTCTAAAGCTTTGAGATAATTTTGTGATGAATGAGCTAGCTGTTCAGACACAAAGAAAGATGAGATAAAATACTTTGACTTTATCTTCCCTTTCCCTCTAAAATACTTAATACTTAGCTGCTTTAAGTAAAAACAGAAAATAAAACCCACAAAACAAAACAAAAAGCCTCACAGAAACTATCAGTGAGTAATTGTTTGCAGTTCTGATGTGTTGGTAATTGACAGAGACTTCAGTTTTCTGTTCTCAGGTATTTTCCACTGCTATTATGATTTTTTTAACATTAATTCTACCTACTATGAGTACTGAAAATGTACAAGCAATATAAAGTAATTTGAATGGAATATAGATGTCCAAGAAGGGAAATTATAAAATCAAGATAGACTTTCTATATATTTTTAAAATGTAGATTTATGATTTCCATTCTTAGATGTTCCATTCAGTGAACTAGCACGAAGAGTCAGTATATATGACATTTGTTTTAAATATTTTTTTCTGTGGAGAATCGCTGATTAGACTGTGCCCCTAATAATTTCAGATGGAAGTCAGCACACTGTAGCTACCAACAGCCGCATTTAAACAGTTAATAACTCTGAATTAAACTTAATTCAGATTAATTTGTATTAGTATAGGGTTTGTAACTCAATTGTTTTCATATTAATTTGCATGTTGTCTAGACATGACATCATATTGACTCTTTATTTGTCTTAAACACTAATTGCAAACCTTGTAGCTAATGGATGCAAAATTTTCAGTTTAAAAACAAAATAGGAGTTCAGTCTACATTGTACTAAAGACACCTTAATATTACAGTTTGGAACTGTATTGCCTAGGAACAGCACTTCTTCATTTGCACTTCAACCTCCTTAAAGTATGCTGTTCCTACATGAAGAATGTGGCTGTTGAAAAAGGAAGTTGCTCTCATCCATCAAAAATTGTTAGCTGTTGGAAGACAACCAGAGTCAAGATGTACGCTCAATGTGAGTTAAGAATCTTGCTCGTTTATTTGGCTCAAACGCGTTACATTTATCCAACGCAGCACTGCCCATGCAGTGTCCACGCACTCAGATTGCCTTCTCATTCGCTACATGCGCGGCTGCGATAGCTACTATTGGTCTCCCGTCATATCTGCGCACTATTAACTACGTCAGCGCTCGGGCATCCTGCTTACCCAAATCGGATAGCCGAGTTCTCTATTCTTGCCTAGTCAAGGACAGCTCAAGGGCACGCCTCCATCTCAAGGCCTGGATTGTGCAGGCCTTCTGGGAGGACTTGTCCTCGGCTCTCTAGCCATTCTTCTACAGTTAGCCTCAAATTTTTCTGGGAAAAGCACAATGAGGAAATCAAAAGAAATAAAAAAGAAGAAAACCCTGCTAACAATAATAACTGCTGTGGTGCAAATTGAATTGAATCATTGTCAAGGTTATTTATCATGAACCTGAGCTCAGTTCTCACTTCTGACAGTATTTGACTTATTAATTTTCAAAACACACTCTCAAATAAAATCTCAGAAAAATGGTAAAAAGGTGAAAATCATCTTTGGTTTTCATTAGCTTGGTGTGTACTGCTTTTCAGTTCTTTTAGTTTAATTACATTTTTTTTTTAATATAGGGGTCGCAATTCCTTGACGTGCTTTACAGAGAGGACAGAATCATGCTTATTGTTATGTCTGTTAGAAAAACAGTCTTGAAATAATTTTGGTTAATGAATCAGAAAGACTCATTTATTATCATGAATTTTTTACCAACTCACTTATACTTAATAATAAAAATATAAGTGATTTATATTATCCTTAAGTTGTTAATGTCCTGCTTAAATTTTTCATTTGTCCATAATGCCTTCATTAAAAACTCCCCTGATAAGTGCTTCGGGCAAACATAGAAAATAATTCAGAGTAAGAAACCAAGTTGGTAACACCAAGCTGGAACACTGCTATCCTCATCTGTCTGTTATCTTAATGGTAGCAAACAGAGATACGAATTGAACAGAAAAGAAAATTCAGACAAAGTGTTGTTTTATTATATTTTGTTTATCCTAATATTCTTCACAAAGGTTATATGGTGTCTATTGCACAACATAATAATTACTGTGACTTTTCTAGAAAATGTTATCAACTATAAGAATGACTACTGCTCAAACTACTTTCTTTAGCCATAGACTTATTTTTTACCTACTAGATAAATAACGCTTGACATGCCCTTCTGTGGTGTAGTAGCGTCACCTAGTGGCCAGTGCCGTCCATCACTAAAGACCACTTTTCCTAGGTGTGTGTTCATAGCAGGTAGCTTTCCATTCATACAAATGCCAATTGTAGCATATGTTGACAGTGCAGCTATAATATATCACTCAATAACATGACACTTAGTCGCATGCAGTACTATGGAGTATGATTTCCAAATAGCTTCCACAATTAATGCTGCAGTTTTATGTCAGTGACACAACTGATAATCAGAGTTCTCATTTTATACATGAATAAACTTCATTTTCTACATGTTGGTTGCATATATATGATAACAAAATTGAAGAGCTGCACGTCTACCAACCACACTTTACAGTTAATGCATTTGAATTTGCAACAGCAAAGGACATGTCTTTCTTATGACATGCATGTGTTCTAAAAGTATGGATGAGATGAAGGTAGCATACAAATATCCAGGTAAAAGAAACATAATTTGGATCACTAGTTGTGGGAGATTTTTTTTTCATAAGTAAATGTATGCATAAATAAGAAACTAGTAAATGAGATTATAGAACTAATTTATGAGAATTAAGAAAAGTTTTCTCTGTCATTTATACACCTAGTTTAAATAATATTTAGAAAAGGTCTTAACACTGCCAACTTCAATCTTGGTAAGATGATAAAATGTTTCAGAAGCACAATAGTGCTGGAACTCTTCTTACAGCATCCTGCTCTTTCTTCCATAAAGGCATGGCATCAGGAGAGTAAGCAGTTTCTCCATGATTAATGAAGCATGAGGAAGATGCTGCTCAACTGCTCTGAAAACATAATTCACTTATATCCTTTACCTCTTGCTTTTTATATTAAATGTCTCATAGCATTGGTCTGCTCTTTAAAGAAGATGGTGATAGCTTAGTATAAATGTAGTGGCTTAGACTAAAATTGGTCTGATTTCTTGTCAACTTTGTAAACTAAGAGTATGTTCAAGTTCTAGCTCCCATTAACATCATGATCTGGAGGTGTATCTTTTTATGTTCCCAGGTCTTCATGATACTCTCAAATGTATCAATTCAAAAGCTCCCTACTGCTCTTTGAACTCAATGATAATGGTATTGGCAACAACTTGGGATCTTAATCAAATTTTGAGCAGGCATACCTAGTACTTAAGGCCAGGCTGAACTCAGAAAACATATGTTATACGAGCCAAAGGAAACAGTTGTCCAAAGTTCAAAGCTTTACGATCAAGGTCTAAGAGTAGGCTTATGTTTGGGACCCCAGGAACCATGAGGTGAGAAGTATGAAAGAAGAGGTCATGGAGTGGAAATCAAGACCAAACATATCAGATAGAGGACTAATTTGACCCTAGCAGACCAGGTGTTGCACCTTGTGAAGACACGGACTCAGTCTGGGATGCAGAGTGAGACAACTTTATTCTCAAATCAACTTCTTTTATACTCTCTTAACACAAGCCTTGCTAAAATTACAACCGATCGGCATCTTGCCAGCCGTGCAGTTGTGGTTATCTTCTTTTCCTTGCTTTGTTCCTCATCTGCTGACAAGACATTCTGCATGCGATCTCTGAAGTGGGCCTCCACAGCTCTCCCTTCTTTATTTGTTTTTAGTTGAACAGCCATGACTTAGTTAAATGATCAATCAATCAATCGTTAAACTCATAATAAAAAACAAAGCAGATGATACACTAGCAAAATACAGTTAGTACAAAAATTAGAAGCTTTGTGTTAATATAGCTAAGCAAAAGATGATTGTTTAGTTTGTCACTTTTACTCCCATGGTTTGATTCCAAGCAGCATAACAGTGTCCTTTTCCCAAGGTCGTTCCACCAACACTCTCGAATCTGCCCTTGAGACCCCACATCTCCCCCTTCTTTATTTATAAAGAATGCTTGTTTCAAGACATGGTCTGTTAAACATTGGAACGTTTTTAACAAATATGGAATACAAATTAAAAGGCAAAAAAAGATTATTAAGCACATCAAACTTATTTGCAATATTCCCTTAATCCACACGGCCAATCCTAAATTCCCCAAAAGATTCCCAAAAATATTGAAAATATTGTCTTGACGTAACTTCTGCACTCCTTGTAAATTTTCAATGCTTTTATGGATGGATTCCGAATGGTCAGATAAATTGATGCAACAGAGTCCATCACAATCTTGACACCCATGGCCTTGTGCTAATAACAAAAAGTCTATAGTGGCTCTATTTTGAAGTGAAGCATGCCTAACAGAATTAACATCTAACAATAGCCCACTCAATGTCAGGAAAGTAGCATTAGTCTGTTTCGCCAGCCAGCAGCCAAGCTTATTTAAGGTTTCTAGGGCTTTCCCTGATGCTACTCCTGGTGAAAATAACGATACTGCTAAGATCTTTGCAGTGTTCCAGAATGCTACTTGGTAATCACAGTCAGATTGATAAGCGTGTATGGCACGCTTGGGGCGTTTTCTATGGCTACTAATCATTGAAATGTTTGGTGTCAATAGAGTCAGCCTTCAATGCTGCATGGTCCTCCGCATGCATGAGAGGGAATACCAGACCAGGCACGATCTCCACAAATTAGAACTAGGCCATTTGGTAATTTGAGTGAATATCTACCAGGTAAGGTTAATTTTGTGGCAGTATAGTTGTACCATGCAGTGGCATTTCTATACTCCGATAAGGTAGCATTCAGCCATTGTATTTTATGTGGCTCCGGATCCTTTGGACCTCTTCTTTTGTATCCTGGGAGGGGAGGGGATACCTCTTTCCAGTTGGCCCATTCATCCATATAATTAAGATACACACAATAATCCATTTTTACTGATCCTAACAAATCCAGCTCTTGTGGCTCTATATTCATTTTTGGAAACCACAGGACCCACTTATTCCACTTATCCACTATGTCAGTTGGTTTATCATTTATATATGGCCGCCTTTCGGGGGGAACCTGCCAATCATCAACAGGCTGTCCTGCCAGAAAGGTAACAAAAGGATTTCCTGGACTATATAATGACAGACATAATGTATCCTGCCCTGTTTGATTAGCCGGAGTTACCCATATGTTAGTTTTAGGCT
>NW_010582482.1:9667-23412 GCF_000705375.1 Tinamus guttatus | reverse complement strand
GGCCGGCCCGGGGAGGGGGGCCGGGGGCTCGGCCTGCACCTGGGTGCGAGCGCGGGGCTCCTTGTCCCCAGGTGAACGACGCTGAGAGCACCGTGGCCGTGGCCTTCACCCCCACCATCCCGCACTGCAGCATGGCCACCCTCATCGGCCTCTCCATAAAGGTGAAGCTGATCCGCTCCCTGCCAGAGAGGTTTAAGGTGGGCAATGACATAATCAAAAAGAAGGTGGAGGGGCTTAAAATCGCAAGGGCTCAAACTTGCCTGGTGTTGTTGACTTGTCCCCTCTTTCTTCTTCTGTTAAGGTGGATGTTCACATAACACCAGGAACACATGTCTCTGAGCACGCAGGTAAGCTCTTTAGTTCTCTCTTGCGTGGCTTTCTCTACATTGTTAATCTTGCAGACTAGAGATGAGAGAGACTCCTGAATTTGCAGAAGCAGCTGTGCAGTAGCTGGGACTTGACACACACCAGCCGCTTCCAGCAGATTATTACAGAACTGAAATGGATAGTAATGAAACTAGATAAGTCGTACACCTTAGCTGAAACATTTCATCAGACAGCCTGTGCTCTCAAATAGTCCCTGGTTTGCCCAGGTAATGGAGGACACAGAAAATGAGAAGCTGGGGATAAATTTCTTGTCTTTTTGCAGCTATATGTGCATAGGTCACTGCTGCAGAATTATAAATAGCCTTCTTGTCTAATTTGTGATATAATACAGTAGCTCTGACTTTATATTACAATTCTGTGGTGTACTCAGCCTCTGCAGAGTTACTAGTCTACCTGAGTATCGTAGCAACAGTCTAATTATCAGTCAATATAAAATGTTTTTAAAAAGACATTGCATAACAATGTTTTGACTAGTTCTAACTTTTTTTTTTCCCTGAACAGTTAATAAACAGCTTGCTGATAAAGAACGTGTAGCAGCTGCTCTGGAAAACTCTCACTTGCTGGAAGTAGTGAATCAGTGCTTGTCTGCTCGGTCATAATTGCCCACTGAGGAAACCTTTGGTATTATGTTTTGTTAAGTTAATTTTGTATATAAGTGCTGATGCAAGTGTTTCACTATCTGTGTATCTATAAACAAAACAAAATTATTTGTATTTTCTTAAAGAAACATTTCATTACTTCTACAAAAATTATGTGGGAAATTTTATTGCAGGTAACTACACAAATATTATAAAAATTGAACTTTAAATTTGTTAGCTATAGCCCAATGAGATTTTTTGTATTAGAAAATAGTCCCGTCACAGGGTGTTAAAATATGACACAGAAGTTCAAGTCCATTTCTACCACAGGCAACTGTTGGGTAAGAGATATTTTAATCCTGGACCACATAGGGGAGGAAAAAAACAGACTTTTAAATAGACAAGGTGTTTTGGTGCCTGCACAAATGCAGTGCTGTGTGTCAGGTATCAAACACCTTCACCCTCGTCAGGTAGCTGAAGAGTGAGGATCTCATACACTTTCCGCCCCCCCCCCAAAGTAGATTGTGCTGATCCTATCTATAATACTCTATTTTTCAGTACTAGTTTCTCTTGAAGAATCTTGGAGGATCCTTTAAAATGGTGAACCTTACTAACAGACTGTGTAAATCACAGCCTGACACTTCTGCTGAGTTTTTTTTTTTTTTAAAAAAAAAAAAAAAGAAGTGGTAACCAGGTAGGATAGCTCATATCACAGAGCAAACTAGGACAGAAATAAGTCCTAATTTCCTTCCAGTTTGGGAGTGAGATACCTAGTTTTCACAGGGGTTGTGCAGAATGCCAGCTCTGCAGCAGCCTTCATCTGCTCATTTGGTTTAGCGTCCTTGGAATGATCAGTTCTTGCCTGGATGCATGAATTTGAAACTGTAAATAAAGAAATATTTGTGTAATACTAATACTGGAAAAGGAGCAGAAAGTGCCTTCTGTTTGCATTACCTTCCTTCTCTGCTTCTCTTGTTGAATCATTAATCAGTTCTGATGTTGCCAGCTATTGCACCACAAATGAAAGCTTGGACCATGACAGAGTGTGCAGGCATCTCATGGGTGACAAGCTTTGTTGGATTTTTGTTTTGTTTTCTTTTTTTCTTCTTTAATAGAAAGTGAATGGTGCCTTCCAAGCTTTACAGGAAAATTAGAGTGCAAGTATGTGTGTGGAGAAAACAGAAGGATGAGTAACTGTCAACAGATTGCTTCAACCTGCACTCCAAATGGAAAGGGAATCTGGAAATTATATTTAATTGAATCAATACTGCTCAGCTTTTGGTGTTATACGATAAGAAATTGAATAATTTATTGAGATGTTGGCATTTGCCTTGCCAACATGATAACACTCAGGGGCACACTGTACATAATAACCCTGGGAGATTTTTTTTTTAATCACTCACCTTTTCAAAGCAGCAGAAACATGTGTTTTCAGTGTTTAGATTCCATAGTTGTCAGAAGAATAGAAAATCTTCAGTCATAATGATTATTATCTGGCTCCTGCAGAGCAGGAAGAAAATAGGAGTAAAAAATGCTACAAATACCTGTTTTCAAACATTTCCACCCCCCCAATTTCATCTCTGGAATGCCTTGTAATAGGACACCTCAGAAAATATGACTCTTTGCAGCAGCTGCAGTGAGTACGAGCAGCCTTGTTCAGGCAGAGTGCCAGCAGCAGCCATGTGTTTGCCGAGCGGAGGCTCCCGGGGGTGCCCGAGCGGCGCTCGCTGCTCTGAACTGCGAACGCGGCAGCTCAAGCTCCCCGGCCGCGTCGTGCTCTGGAGCAACCTGCCGCGTGCCCAGGCCACAGACCCACGCGGTGCGGTCCGAGCACCTCCACCCTGCCCCTCGGCACGCGCTTGCCTGCCCCTACCCGCGGGAAGGAACTTTCCCTCTTTCTGGGTGCCCTCCTTCTGTCATTGCTTTCTAGTACCATCAACCTGCAACTTTTGAAGTTGGTTCCTCCCCCAGTTTCATTACAAGTGGATAGAAAACAGCCTGGGGACAACTTCTTTTTCAGAGGTACAAGTAAAACACTGTCCATGGAAGATGTCACAGATTTACACTTTGAAGGGAAATATTTCTTGTGTTCCTCGGGTGATGTGTGCCACACACGGGGAACTGTTTAAGGAAAAAAAAAAAAAAAAAGTTATTCCAATCTTCTGACCATACTCAAGATTGATGTGTTTACATGAATAAAGTACTTTGATAGAGATCTCCCTCTGCAGTTTTGATTTATAAACTACATGTTTTGGAATATTTTTTTATGGCTGCTAAAAACATCTCTATTGAACCTGTCAAGGAGATAACTATGCCATTTCCCTGACAAAATGCACCCTTTGGCATTAATACAGACTGCAAACAAAAGGCAGACTCAAAGTTTTCCTTAACTGAAAGGGAAGTTTTATAGCAAAATCTTTCAAATGTTACTATGGAAAGCTAAGTATCATTTTAGAAAATAATCCCAGGGGGAATTGAGGCTGTTACCTAGGTACTTAAATTTGTTGGTGTGCCTCACCACCTGCCAACAAAATTAAAAGACATGCTACCTACTTCGGTATCCTTAAATATTTCTTATTACCTGTTTATGTACTTCTTCTCCCATGCCTCACCTGTAAGGAATATCTACAACCTACAGCAGCTCTGGAGCAGCATTGCTGCACTGAGAATGTCATCCTGGTTGTCTGCATGGATTAAAATCCTGCTCTCCAGATTCATTCCACACATTTACCCGCATCCTTAAATAATCTGCCAGTCACCAGCACAGGAAGAGAAAGAGAAGGAAAGGGCAGGAACAAACACCTGTGTCCAGCCCCTGCCTCTGGGAGGCTTCCAGCCTCCTGCTGCAGCAGGGAAGACCCAGGAGCTTTTACTGCCGCTTGCAGGAAACGCCACCCGGCCAAGCGCAGGGAACCCAGACTCCCATTACCTTATGGCAGACGCCTCCCCACCTCAGGTTTGCACCTTGGGCACGGGCAGAGCCTGCAGCCAGGCAGACCACGAGGAGCCTCAGCGTGATGCGAACGCCCGGGTGCTGCCGAGCAGGCCAAGAGCTGCCCCAGTCCCTCTCCCTTCAGCACCCCAGCTGCTAGTGCCTCGCACAGCGGCGGCAAAGCCCTGGCAGCCCCACTGCACGGGACCCAGGTCCCTCCCTGCCAGCAGCTCCAGGAGGGCAGGCATCCCTTCTCCCCATCTACCCAGTTAGTCCCATCTGGCTTCCCAGCAGATGGGTCCCAGGGTTTGCACCAAGATATTCCCAGCAGATTGTCAGGAGCACTGGCTTACTTAACCCCTGCTTCCTGGCTGCTCCAAGAGCCGACACTGTTGCTGATGGAAGAGCTGGCACCTGCTCTAGCCAAGGATGGTGGAGGTCCTTAAGCACCAATCCTTGCCCTCCTCAGCTGACAAATAAACCGTGCATGTTGTCCGAATTGCATGCAGAGAAACCCAGTAAATGAGAACAGATTCCAAAATTTACTCCCAACAGTTTAAACAGAGCAATGCTTGTTTTATTAACAAAAATTGAATAATAATAAAAAAAGCTGCAGTGCTGTTTTTAAGACATTTCCTGTAGATGCGAAATTATTAGGAGCAAGTCATATAAATTATTTCTCTTTGAATTTCAAAATGAGTTTTTAGTCACTTTCTGAAAGATGGAAGTGGATAAGAGAAAGTGCTAGGCAAATTCTATTTTATAAATGATTCTCACTAATGACAAATATTGACCAGGAGTTGGAAATAGGATTTGCTGATTAAGCAATTTCCTCCCCTCCCCTTCCATAATACCTATCAGCTAGTGTACCACTGCACTTTTACAGCATATTCTACTAACCCTCAAAACTGCAGTAACTTTGTTATGACTGTCATCAGAGTCTGAAATAAGCAGTTGGGAACGATGGCATGCCCCCCTCTGACATCTCACTGTGTGCCAGGCTGCAGCCTGCTACAAGCTGCTCAAGTCTTTGACAGACTACAAATAGACCATGTGTTTTTGTCCTATGCGCCTCACTGGGCAATCCCTGCTTGCAACCAGGAGTGACGAGATGAAAGAGGCAACGTGCTCTGCATCGTAGCTCGGTCCAGCTGGGAACAAGGGAAAGGATCCCACTGAGCGGCTCCAGCGCACACAGATAAAATAATAAGGGCTCCTGCCACCGCTGACCACCCATCCTGGCCATGCAGCTGTCTGGGCCGCACTCAACCTGGAAAGCAGAGTGTTGTACAGATGTTGTACACGCAGCTTGGCAAAGAGAACACGGGAGGAATGGGAGACAGGAAACACCCGCCTGCAATTCCACTGCAAGCTCTCGTGCTGCTCGGGGCTGCTGGCCTTACCCCGGTAGATGGTGCTGCTATTTCACACAGCCAGCAGCCAAGGGCCGAGGTCTCAGCGAGCACAAACCCAAGAGCAAGAGCAGGGCAAGGGTCTTTGCCCAGAGACCAGGGCCGGCAGCCCCAGGCGCTGCCCCATGCGCAGCCATGGCCGTGCACAGCGGGACGCCCTGCAGCCCGAGGCCAAGCCTGGCTTTGAGCCGCGACACCGTCTCACGGAACCGAGATTCCATTTACTTCAGCTGACCTGATATCTGCTGAAGCATTCTAATTACTGATGCTTAGTGAAATCTGTCATAAAATCTTGTGGTTTCTAGCCTTGTGTGAAATAACTCACCAATATGCAAAAAATAGAAATTAACAATGCATTGTTAATGGTACCTATTTTTTTATTTCGCAGATAATCAAGGGAAGCCTATATATCCATATGGCTTGATGATGACAGGATGACAGACTCATTTCTCCAATGAACAGTTTTCTTCTTATAAGGAAAAAAGCTCAGCAACCGAACGAGATCACGGAGGAAAACCCTCCCTCCTGAAAAATACTATATTCTTGTTTGTTGCCTAGCGACAGGCGGCTGTTACCTTAGAAGGCTGCAGATCCATCTGAACGTTTCTGGTAGTGCTGATGTGGCTGTGCAAGTATATAACCCTTTCTTTGGTAGAGCTTATGAAAGATGCATCCCTATGAAAGGATGCTAAAAAAAGTTGTGTGAAAAGAAAGCACCTTCGCAGAAGAGAAATTCAGTGTGTTCATCAGCCAGGGTACGTGTGTGCGCAGGCACTGAAATGACAGGCTCAATGTTTTTGATGCGAGAGTGATGCCAGGGAAGCATTTGCCTGCTTAATGTTAATTACTGCTGTGAGTAAGTGTTGAGAAGGGAAAAGCCCATCAAGGCCTGATTCTGATCTCATCTCCAAGACTAATCCAGTAAGAGTGCCATGAAAGGTAACAGTGCTGACAAATTTCATTACTGACAAAGTGGAATGATCGCTGAATCTCTCTTAAAATATAAGCATCCTTAGTTTAAAAAAAAAAAAAAAATTCCTAATTTAGAAAAATTAAGTGCCTAAAACCCCAATACTTGCACTGTAAAGTGCCTTTTGAAGGAACGTCTGACAGGGAACTCTGCCCTTGAGCACGAGATGCGCCGGGTTTGAGAGCGTGAGCAGTCACCCTGGCCCAGCGGAGCAGCAGCCCCACACACCTCCGCCGCACAGTGGGGTGGCCACCGGCCCTCGCCACCCTCCGTTCCCAGCTATTGCTTTTGAGAGGAATAAGATGAATGCAGAAACAAAGTTACTTCGTGTCTGCTTCACTGTACCTGGTCTGGAGGCAGAATAGTTTTGATATGGGTCAAGATTAGGAAGTTTTATCTCTAGGATCTAAAGGATTTTTAGCACTGGAGCTTCAATCAAGCTTATTCCAGCAACGGCTGGTTTTGAAATCAAGATTTACCATTGGGTCATGTAATTTCTTTTATGAAATAACTCTTTTTCCATGTCTGCACTGTCCTATAGTCCTCTTTACAGAGGAAAGATTTTACATCTCAGTCTGCACTTGACTCATGGCAAATACACATAGACTGAGTACTAGATGTTCATTGGTTCATTTTTTTCTAGAGAAAACAGAAAATGAGTCTTTTTTAAACTATTGTCATCATAGTTATTGTCATATCGTCACTTTCACAGGAATAAAATTAAAAAGAACTTAGACAAGTGAAAATAAAGTCTATATGATTTTAGTATAGATCTATAATATGAATTTTGGATCCCCTAATCAGAATACGTATATAACAGTAAAGATAAAACAGAAAACAAGGCATATAAAGGAAGATAGAGATGCCTATTACTCCTCTGTTACATGAACACAGAATTTGCCAAACTCAGCACACTCCAACAGGACAAATTCAGAGTTTCTCCTAAAACAGATAACACCTCCCACATCCATTTGCCCCCATGATTTTACACAAAAGATACCATGTAAAGGTTTTCCAGCTCAAATTCCTAAGTCTCCCCTCCTCCCTCTATGAGCATTCCTCTTGGTTTCGAACTTTCCTTTCTTGAAAAAGAAAATGGAGCTTTCCATGCAAAAGAAACAAGATCAGACTTCAGTGCATAAAGCAAAAGGGCAATTATGTTTTAATTATTGTCACCATCACTCCCTTCCAGGAGCCTTATAAAAGATCCAGTTAATCTAAGAATTATAAATGGACTTCTGGAGACAAAGTTAAAGCTTTCTCTTTAAAGGGAAAAATATAAGAATCCCTATTCTTTTTTAGGATCTAGTACACAGAAGAGGGCAGCATAGTTAAAGTTGCACTTGCTATTGTCACCAACATTGCTAACTGTGTTTCTCTCACCTCCTCAGCAGGAGGATCTGTGTGACCGAGGTCTGGATCTCGGATGGAGAGAACCCCTCTGAAGTTTGGTTTCCTCAGAGGGCCACAGCCTGCTGCCGGGCCCAGGCTGTACTTTCATTGCAAGGAGGCTTTCTCAAAGGCATTTGCTCACCTGCCATATTCACAGAATCATCCATAATAAGATTATTTTAGTCAAGGTTATTTAGAATTTAGATATAGTCCAGACATGCATTTGTCTATGCCCCAGATCTTTTCCTTAAGATCTTGGAAGCGTGCCAAAACATAACCAGTATTTGTCACCAATGCAATCTGCTAGGTAACCTGCTGCGTTCCAGACACGCTCACTCTCATCTCCTGCTACAGAGAAGTTTTCCTTTACAAATCTATTTTTCCTTTTGCTAATTTCTGCAATATTTCTGCAGCATTACACTGCAAGAAACATCTGAAGACATTGCTCCCTGGGCATGTGGGAGAAACAGGCTCTGCCTGGAGGGGAAGTTCTAATATCTTTGTCATATTCTTACACTCTTCCTTAGAGATCTGCTACTGACAGCTGTGAGAAACTGGGGGTAAGCTGAACATGACCCAGCATAGCTCCTTTAATTCATTCTTGTAAATAGATTCATTCCTCTCACCAAGAGCTACTGCAGGTGAGCAATAAATCTTATGTTTGCAATTTGCTTCTTTACCACTACGTTCTTCTCAGTAGGACAGAGAAACAGACATCTATTTTGCCTGCTCCATAAACAAACTGCCTGTTGACAATCTGTAAATTCCCAAGTTTTCACAGTATCAGACTTTAGGTATTTCTTGTAAAGCATCTCTGAAACCCACACTGAGCAGCAGATGTCCCACAGTCTTTGCAACAGGATATTTAGCATGCCATTCATAGATGGATGAAATGTCACACACTGGCTCTGACAGGTTTAATACTGGAAAAGAGGAATTAAGGATGATAAAATAAAATAATTATGGAGACAGGTTAGATCATCGTCTGGTTTTATTCCAAATTTGAAATTCAATAGGAGCAAACAGCTGATCAGACGCAGTACGTGCTAATGAGTCCATTCCCCAGCAACTGGTGAAACTAAGGGGGTATCCAACTTCTGACTTGTGTATCATGTCAGAAGTCATGAGCAGTTCCCATATCAGTAAGAAATAAATCTGAGTCTGAAAAGCTAAACAACAACATAAAACTGGAGTTAAATCAAGATAGATTACCTTTTACAAATATGTTCTAACAGAAGAGTTTACCAATAATGTATTACATTTTATGATAAAGAAAGAAGCTGGAAACTGTGCAGGGAGAAGTGAAATTAGATATATCACTTGTGTAACTTCCTTTTCCGAGTAATGATTCACCTAGTTCAGTTGGTCATGAGCTTAATCTAGCAGCGAAAGCTTTTCAGATTACTCAAAGTGGTCAGAACTTCAGAGAAGTAGGAGATGAACCACTCTTCCAATCATTCTTATCCCAAGTTATTTTTGGGCTCTTTAGCAGAAGGACAGAGACCTGTGCCTTAAGTTGCAACCAATTGAACAAACATACCTGTTCTATGCTTCTCCAACTGAAAAACAAACAGCAACACTCTTGTGCCAGACCTAATTTGTGAGCTTTAGAATTCCTGGTCTGCAGCTGGAACAACCTCAACAACTGTTAAGCACCTCTCTCCACTTAGGTTTTTTCTTATTAAAAAAAAAAGTCTTTCCTACTACAGCCTCTGCCTTGTCTCTCCCTGGCCTGAGCATGCCAGCTGTGCAATTACAATAATAATAATAAATACACCCTTATTTCATTTTTAGTCCAGGTATTTGGGAGGCTGCCAGACTCTCACTTCTGCAGGAATAATGCTTCATGCGACTTGGCAAAAACCAGACCTTTGGGGAGCTCTCTGGAGCCAGCGTAGAAATAGCTACACCCACATAACAATTGATTAATTAGACTTGAGGCAGCGCAGAGGAGCTGAAAAGCTGCAAGAGGAGAAACCAGCTTCCAGCGCAGAGTCCAGCTGCGGACAATACTTTCTCACCAGCCTCACTACTGCTAATCCTGTCTTCAGCCTGAACTTACTTTGTTCAAAATGTTTCAGACTTGATTAGAAATAATAGAAACAACAGCAACATAAGACAAAACAAAAACCAGAATTCAGTGATAATCTTGAATAAGTATAATAGATGTGTCATTCATAATTTGGTATTTGACCTTGAACAAAAACACTGATAAGGTGGAATCATATACAATTAATTCCACCCCAAATATCATCTTTGAATTTATAAACCAAAATGCAGATATCAGGTGTCATGCAACATCTGCTTAATTATCACTACATTCCCTCCAAAGTCTGTACCTGTTTTTTAGATCATGAAATGTATTGTGCACCTAATACAGCATATAGAATAGCAATATAGTGCACCTAATATAGCAATATTGTGCACCTAATATAGCAATATTTATATAGCATATTTTATTTTACTCTGGTATAAGCTTTATTCCACTAGTAACTGAAAACATAGAATAAGAAAGCATGTTTTAAGTTCTCGATATGATGGAAAAAAATCACATGCCAACAGAATGCACTAGGGGGAAGCACTGACACAACTCAAACTAGAGAAACACTGCAAGGAAACAGAAGAAAAGAATGGGATGACAGAAGAAAGAAGCTGGGTCTGCTACAACAATAGAATACAAAGAAAAGGCACCTTAGGTAAAACACAATTGAAATAAGGAAAATGAAAATCATATGAAGATGAAGTGAGATCTTTGGATGAAAAAACTTGTAATTTTTTTTAGAGCTTTGGGCTCAACTCCCCATTATGAAGCACATTAACCTTCCTCTCCTTTTGAAGTCTCATTAAATTCACCCATGAGACCCACAAGAGACATCACAGATGCTGGGTAACCAAGCAAAGCAAAACTTTTGGATTTACTCACAGGTAGGAGGCTACAGGACTTTCCCCTGGGCCCCAGACCACTGCTGGGTGTCAGGACAGAGCTGACTTAGGTACCTGGCACCAGAGGTGATCCCATGACTTCAACCCCTGCAGAGGCTCCTGGCTACTTTCATAAGACCACATTCCCTCACAAGAACAAGAGAGGACTTGGACCACTCAGCAACCCACCCTGCAGCTCTCATTATATAGCAGAGGTGGCCCAGGAGCCACCTGTGGCTCGGGAACCGCAGCTGGTATCGCTCTGCTTCACTTGTCCCTGATCTGCAACACAGGCTGTGAAATTTGCCCTCCAAAATTGACAGAACCTAGGTCTGGCTTCATGTAGGAATCAATGAAACTACAAATTTTCCTGTTTCCATTTCAATATGTAGGGAATGGTATATCAGGCTTGCTAAAAATATCAAGTCTACAGTATATGACAAGAGCACTTGCCAAATTAAAACAAACCTCAGACCAGTAGCAACTAAAACAATGGGTCATAAAAGCAGAAATAACAAGACAGCAAAAATCTCATTTTAACTAAAACAAATTACAGAAATACGTCTGTTAAAAATCACCATCCAATCAGTGCTACCTGAGCAGTAGGAGCTACCAGAGGAAACAGATCAAGAGAGAACGGAGAGGGTTTGAAAATCCTTTGGAGGAACTAACTTTGCGTGGTCTCCTATTCATCCCACTGAAATCATCAGGCACCACAGTAGCATATACATAAATATACAGTAATAATGAACAGCAAACAGAACTATATGCAGTGTGAAGAAGCATGTTATCTATCTCCAGCGATTAACTTGAAGTATCTGCTAATTCCTTCCAACTTCACAAAATAGCTGAACCTATAAAGATCAAAGGAGATAACTTAGCTACATAACCCCAGTGATTTCTCCCTTGCTCTGGTTCCAGGCACAAATCCTGTGGCAGATGGGAAACAGATCGGCTGCTTGGCACACGGCTCCGGCTGCTTTGGCACAAGGCTCCTCTGAAACTTGCAGTCATCCCTCCAGGAACAAGCAGATCCCCAGGGACCTAATCCAGGGCCGTCTCACTTTCTGTGAAAGGACAAGGCACAGAAGCCAGTGCCAGGCCCCCCAGAGCCTGGCAGGACCGGCTCTCAGAAATCCCCAGGGCTGGTTTTATTCTGTAATCTCCAGACTACACGATGGTTGTCCCTAACAATCCTTCCAATCCGAGGAGGAGCCCCACATAGGGGCTCTTGTGGACTTTACAAGGAGCTGTAAATCATATTTTTCAGATCAAGGAAACATACTTTTACTCTGTGAGTTCTTTAAACTCAGCAGTAAATCCATAAGCACATGGTAATATTCAACCATTAATTCATTAATTGTATCTATGGCTGGCACAAAGCAAGTAACTGCACGTAGTCCCGATTCTTTTGTACAATTGTTGTCACTTTTTTATTTTCAGTCACCTTTACTGCTAAGGCACTGTTCTCTCAAGGTTTTTATTTAGCAGGTTTTCCTGCTAAAAGCCTTTCCTGATTTTTTTTTCTCTTTTATTTTGCGGGGGGGGGGGGGGGGGGGGGGGGGGGGGGGGAATTTTTTTTTGCTCTATTTTGCATTTACTTCATTAAAATGTTCATGATTATCATCAGCCAAAGAAATGGAATAAACTATGGGTTTTTAAAGTCCTGATTCCGAAACTCCTTCCCATTTTTTAGCTCTGTTCCAAACAATTGTGCTATGTGAGGCATAAAATTAGCACAATAGCCTTGGTTCTAATGCTTTCCAGACTTCCCTTCTTTTCTATATAAACTATCAAAATAAATTAAAAAAAAATAGAATAAAAAGGAAACAGCTTACATGCCAACTACCAACTTCTATAGTTTGCCCTTAAATACAGTAAAGACATATAAGAAAGTTTGGCCCAAAAGACTCATAAACCCACTCGGAATGCCTTGAGGTAAGTTTTTTTAGCCAGAAACATTGTAATTTTTATGCAGTTAGATGAAGACAAGCCGTTTCTGCGAGTGTATTTACTTAGCCAGTTGCATGTAACTACAGATTAGCCAAGGTGCTTTGCTTATCCGGTTTATCCAAGTAAAGTAGCCATTTTGCACTTAAGACGTTAACTATAGCTATTCAAATATGATTTAAAATGTTAACAGTTGTTTTAGGATTCAGTTCATGTAGCTGAAGCGCTCACACGGTTTAACCGGCAAGCTCTGGCTATTCAAAGTGACAGGGCTATTTTGGCTGCTGCTTCGTGGCGGGCCGGGTGCCTCGCTGCAGGCCATGCGTGATCTTTAGCTGCCACACAACACCCCAGACTGCAGCTATCGGGGCAAGGGGGCCAGAAACCACCCCGAGAGCAGGGACCGGACTGTCATCATTAGCTCAGAAAATGACAGAATATTCACTCGTTTGACTTCATAGGAAAAAATATCCATTCCTTGTGGTCAGCCCCTTTAAAATATTTTTTGTATGTTTATTTCTGCCTCAGTTGAGCCCCTAAAGCATAATGTTACAGCAAAAAAGGATGTTTCTGAGCTGCCTTATATGTATTATGCCTTATGGACTAAAAACCCATAACCCAACTCCACAGATTCCTTTCTTTTCCTAACTTTATTCCTATCACTTCATTTGCATCATTCCCCTATTTATCTCTTGCTGTCTTCAGCATTTGATGCGTAAACCCTTAAACTTTCATGAATTTGATGGCAACGGTCCCTGAGGAGAGTCATGGGGATTTTCCTGTACACTGACCAGGCTGTAATCTTTAGGGAGCACGAACCGGAGTTATTCTGGCTGTAAAACATCTCGCATGTCCCGGTTGCTAGGTAAACAGTAAACTGTATCCACGCTTCTTGGATGAGCCACTGGCGCGCAAGGATGGGTATCTGGTTAGTTGTCCCCACACTTGATCACACGGGAATGACGGTGTCACCCAAGAGATAGCACTTGCACAGTCTCCTTGAGCGCCTCAGGTGAAATCGAGGGGAGAATTTGACCTTTACACACTGTGTTGGCCTCTGAGACCACCGTGGTGCACCCAAACACAGCCCCAAAACACCAAAGCAGTGCGAACACGGAGCGACACAAGTATTACTGCAATTACAATTACAACACGACCATTACCAGCCGGCCCGCTGGGAGAGCTGGCGGTGGCGGAGCGAG
>NW_010582478.1:0-11712 GCF_000705375.1 Tinamus guttatus | reverse complement strand
CCCAGGGATCAATACTGGGTGCAATGGTGTTGGGCCTGGCAGGCTAGAGAGGTGTGAGCTGGAACAAGTTACCTAGAGAGGTTCCTTCCTTTGAGACATTCAAAAGCCATCTGGATGGTGGGCAATGTGCTTGAGGTGACCCTGCTCGGGCGAGGATGGTAGACTCCATGATCTCCAGAGGTCCCTCCCAACCTAAACCATGCACTGATTCTGTGAAGGCAACCCTAAAATTTCGAGGCGAAGCGATAAGCACGTCTGAGCTGCAGATCAAATGAGGGTAATAGTTACACAGCACTTCTCTTCTTGCAGGGTTGTTCTTTTGAATTATTCTTTACCGTAATATCAAAAAAAGCATGAGCTCTCATTACACTTTAGGATTAATGCATGAACAAGGGACGTTTTTAAATGCATTTGTGTTTGTCAATGATATATTAAGAAAAAAAGTGGTTTTGAACTTTGACCCAGCTTTGCAAAAATTATCATAATATTTTCTGAGGGGATGGTTGTTCTCTATAGTTCAATTTACATTTTCATGAGGAGCAGCTTTGTGTTTAGCTTGTGCTGCATTCCAAACTGGCAGTTCATTTGTAAAAGCTAAAAGGATATGCACAGAACAAAAGAAGAATTTGTAGATCTGCATTTTTAGCTCTTACAGCAATGCACTTTACAGTATTGTGAAAAATGGCTAAACTTCTTATTTCAGCAGTGCAGTAAGTTTTAGGTTTCACTTCATGGTGTTTGTTGGTCCCTCAGGTATAACTGCACCTGATATTGTAGAACTGCTAACACCCACCGAAACCATTGCCGGAAATGTTTACGTTGCACCAACGACCAAAGCCCTGGATTCATATTTTAACTACCTTTTTGTTTACACTATAAAAACCTAAATTAAGGCTTTATAGCAAAACAGGCACTATGAAAAAAAAGAAAAGGTGGCAAACTAACACAATAAAATTGAATTCCAAACGATTGTTCTCAGTCTGTATTTACCTTGAAGGCTGTTGTTTCTGTTTTGTTTGGGGCAAACAGGCCTAGCTCTTTAAAGACAGATATTTTAATTAATAGCAGCCAAAGACCTGTATACAAAAATCTAGGAAAAGCCGTGATTAACATAATAGGGCCCTAATGGCCATATATTTATGACCCTAGAACCAATAGCAGATCTATATCAGATGACAGATCTATATGATAGATCTATATGATATATAACCAATAGCAGATTTGTATCATGCAATTGGTGACAGCTCTATGAAAGAGAATACAGATGGTCAAATTACACTAATAATGGTATGGTCAAACGGTATTAATAATTAATGATCACTAATAATGGTCTAAATACTAAATACTAAGGTTTGGTAATGTAATCATCACATAGCTCTAAAGCAAAAAGCAATAATGGCATTTGACGCCTTGGTAGATGTTGAGAATCTGGTAGAAGATTCAGGTCATAAGGAATGGATAAATTAGAATCATAGAATCTTTAAGGTTGGAAGGGACCTTTGGAGATCACCTATTGGTTGAAATTACTTCATTCAAGAGGAATGGATAAATTAGAATCATAGAATCTTTAAGGTTGGAAGGGACCTTTGGAGATCACCTATTGGTTGAATTTACTTCATTTAAAAGATAAGCACACAAAAGAAATTCAAAATCAATAAGAAAGACTGAGAAATTAGGAAAGCTGATTAGTGAATTGAATTGCATTGAACAGTTCAAGGATTAAAATAAGGAAGTGACAGGAAATCTATTAAAGCCCAAATGCACAAAAGTAGCTAGTAGGAAATGGTCACTGCCAGCGAAGGCATAGAAGAAAGCAAGGAGACCACTGAAAAAGATCAAAGGAGTGGATATTAGAGATAGTTGAATGTGCTGCTAAAGGAGGAGTGGTATCTAACTACCTGAATTAGCCTTACTAAGAAAATAAATAAAGAAAAAAAACCTCAAAAATTTTGATTTAGATTGATAAACAAATCAATGAAGAAAAGAAGGTGAGGTAAGCTTGATCCTAAACCAGAAACCAAAGGTGAGTCTGAGGCACCCCCAATACTTGTTCAACATTCTTGTTTCCTTGGATCGTTACTCTGACTATATTCTGATTTACCACCTGACATGAGTCTATTCCTTGCTTTAAAAAGTACAGCCAGAGATGAGTAGTTTTGTCCCCACTAATTCATGCCGAGAGCATCTACCTACCTGACATCCTCAGGCTTCCGCTGTCTCCTGCCTTCTCGGAATGTCTGATCACCAGAGTGCAGCCAGCTCTGGGGTCGCATGTTCTTCATTTCGACCAGCTGTGCAACTTTACAAAAGAAAAACTCACCAAACCATAGCACAGGCCGACAGCACCCACCAGGGCCCTGTTTGTGGGGAGCAGGCCTGGGTCCTATTCTTCCTCTTACAAGCACGAAGACAAAGATAAAGCCTGGGTTCAGGATGAGAAAAGAAAACTCACCTACAAATGCGTTATCTCAAATCAGGCAATTATCAAAGGAATGAAGAGGGTTTTGCCTCTGCATATCCCTATTCTGAAACCTGCAAATACCTCTATCAAAAATAGCTGTCCTTCACATTCACCAGCCAAGCAGAGCAAAACGTTGTTAAGAGCAAAGTGCATTTGTAGCATTTTAGCTGGTAGTGGAAAGGAGATGGAAAAGCCATGTCCTCCATTTACTCAACTGCAATTTAAACTTATTTTTCCCTATAGCTCTGGATTTAATGAGAAACTAAGATTTAGTGATAAACATGCTATTAAAACACCAAAAAAAATGGTATGGAGAGAGACACAGACAGTCATTACCATGAACATGCAGATGTTTTCTGTTTATATTATATTCTGTGCTTCCATCAGACTCTCCTAATTATAGCCTCTACACTGACGTTCCTGCAATGCTAGCCATTAACCTTCAACTGAATCACCAGTTTTTGCATAAGGTGCATTGTCATTGCAGTGCTCTTTCTTTATTTGAAAGAGTATCAATGCACCCAGCAAGAAAGGTCTTTTTGGATGTGGCTTCCAGCACACAGGCTTTAAAAAGAAAACAGCAATAAAAACGCAAAAGAAAAAACACACACATGCACACAGAAAAGAAAACAGCTAAGCTGAGCATAAGGTATTTAGCCATTTGCAAGCAGAAAGAAAACAAAATGGAAGAAAAGAAAGATCTTGTAATTGTAGCAGCAGTAATAATGCGATTTTGAAGAATGCATTGCTCAAAATGAAGAGAAATACAAAGAAAATTGCAGGAACAATTTAGCTATTTTAAAGGATTATATGCAATTATAACGTGCAATTAAATTCAGGGCTAAGCTTGACAAAAGGATAGGGAAAACTGTGTGGTGCAGTCCAGGAGTACATCATTTAACAAGGAAGTACAACTAGTTTGGCTAATTATTAAGATTCAGATTTTCTCCTTGGTTGAATAGCAAAGCAGTATTAAGCCAGAAAATTTAGTCATTTTGCAAATGCTTGTTTTTCTTTTTTTTCATTTATGTATTCTTTATCTCAAAAATATATTTTAGAAAATGTGTAAATACATTGTAATTAAGAAAACTGTTAATGATAAGAAAATATCCAAGAAATAAGCTACAAGTCATACAGATGAGCCTGCTTTTACTTTTAGATTAGTCATTAATTAATTAAAATAAAAAAAAAATAAAAGAAAAAAGTCAAAATAGTAAAAAATATGGAATGTTGTAAAAAACCTCTTACCTTAACAGTCTTTGAGGGGCTTAAACTTTTATTTGTGGCAGAAGCCAGCTTCATATTTCAGGCTCTGTCACGTCTTTCCTAAGTGCCATTGAGTTAACCACTTAAAGACAGTTCTGAAAACCTCCATTTGATAAAGTTTTGACTCGCTTTAATGTTGCAGATAAAGCTGTGCTATATTTCTGTGTGTCCAGCAATGCCTCTGTAGATAGGTGCTATATCCATAAAATACACCATTGCCTTCACTACGAAGGCTCAAGGATTTTAGCTTATTTCTCTGATTCCCAGCCTCACTACTAAAACTACTTCTAGAAGATCCAGGTAACCCAGGAGCAACTTCTTTATGGAGGGGGGAAAAAAAAAGCCCTTTTCGAAGTAAGTTTCATGCCTGTGCTGAAGAATAAGTTGGGAAGTGCAATATATATCACTAGAAACTAGTGATAACTCTTAGAAATGCACAGACAACTTCCCCTTCTGCCCTTTTTAGATAGGGAAAACAGTATTTGCTTATTAATATTGGTGTTTTACTCCTATTTCAAGCAACACTATGTCTAAAATGAATGTACTAGGTAGCCACACGTATACAGAATTTATCTTATGAAATGAGTGAACTCCAAATTTGGGTATGTTTTAAGCAAAGATGTAGCTATCAAGAGAAGATGTTCAAGATGTGTGAACATTCATAAAGCACAAGTAAGAAGAAAGAAAGTAGAGGAAAAAATGGAGAAATAAAGCCTGAGGAACTCTCACAAAAGAAGGAAAGAAGTGGAGGGGTTTTAAAGGAAACAGAGAAAGCATCAGCAGAACCAGAACATTTCAGAGTGCTCAAGCCCACAAAACACTTCAGTAATTCAATGATGTGCTGCATATGGAATAGAGAGAATATGTCTATAGCAAGATCACAGCAATGGACTAATTCATTCAACCTTGGGGCACATTTTACCATACATCCTGATGAGACATGGCCATAAAACTTGGGGCAAGCCAGAAAAAGGAGGGATAAAGGAGCATCTCCTTTTCTGTAGGTAACTAAGTCACTGCAAACGTTAGTCAGAATGCCTGGAGAGATGAGATAATGGATTTCCCTTTGGAAAGACCGACAGTCACTAAAAAGAGTAAGAACAAGGGGAGAAGTATCGAGATAGGAACAATTAGAAGAGAAACTGGAGAGCGGACAAAAAGAAACCGAGAGTCAAAGAATTCAAACCTAAGGTTGGTTTTAGAAAAACCAGGTCTTAAAGCTCCAAATTCAATCTCCTGCTTCTGACCAACCCTCCTCTCATTGACAACCCCCAGAAAACCTGCTGGTGATCAGTGGTTTCTCATTAAGTTATATGTAGCAGAAGTATAATCAAGCTTTTTTGGAGATCGTGACTTTAGTCTAAACCAAGAAGTCAGTGGCTATAAACCTGGCAGTTAGGAAATGTAGTTTTCTACACAATATTGTTTTGCTTTTTCCCTTAAGGGCTTTTCCGTTCTGATTGCCACTGTCATTATATTCTGAGTGTCACATGTCATTATGTCAGTGCCTTCATTTTTTGTGATTGGTTTCATGTAAATAGATTCTTTCCTTGGTTTACATGTAATGAGTTTTTTTTTATCAGTATAGAAGAGGTCAACAATAAAAACTGTAGAAAAATTGTATCTGAAAGGCCTTTTCCGTATGTTTCACAGCTCTTCTAAAAATGTCTCAGCCTTTGGAGATCCCACACACACAATCCTCACATCCATCTTACATGATACTCTGAAAGCAGAGAAGATTTTTTTTCATTTGTAAGTGCTAATTCATATGTGCACCTGTATTTCCTGCCAAGAGTTGAAGCCAAAATGAAAAGCGAAATAATAACTCACACTCCTAAGCGGAGCCAAAATGATAAAGAATCTTTCTTCCACAAACACAATGCAGAAGTAAAAAAGACCATGGCACAGAACTCTCTAAAGTGCAAACCCTGATTTCAAACCAATGAAAAGCAGCATCTCCTCAGGCCATCCCCATCCATTCTATTGAACTAATTCTGCTGCTGAAAAGCAAGGAAAGCACTAAAACTTTTCTTGTTGATTGTCCTTTATAAAGAAAATCAGCTTCTGCGTTCAGCTGGCACATTCTGAATGCAGAAATATTTTCGTCAAATATGGCACATATATTTTGCTTACAGAGCAAAAAAGAAAAGAGGAAGAATGCCACTGGCAGTGTGGCTCAGACTTACAATGATGTTTGTTTTATTTCTTTGTTAACTCAGCTGTTTTTGACATCTTTTGTTAGCTATATGGCGACATAAAACATTTAAAGTAGCATATATATTCATCTGCTTGACAAACTGTGTAGTCATTTCATAGATTTTGCTTTAAATAATACTGAATGACACTTAAGTGTTCAACTTCACCACATGTTGTGCATGTTTCTTCACTTGCCAACAAGAAGAACATAAATAATTTATTTTTAATGGTGGAAGGACTTCCTAAATTGTTCCTACCATTTTTTTCTCCTTTTGAAATTTTGACTCAGTTTTGCTTTCAGGCTTCTCTTCTTACTTATACACTACGGTGGCAATTCTCTGAAATAACAGTTCAAGAGTTTAGCGTGACTTCAACCAAGATGATAATATAGCATCCAGTCTGAGTTACGCAGTGTCTAAATTTTAGTACTTGCAGCTGGTAAAGATGCTACATCAGTTTTTTAAACTGATTTAATGGAAGGCTTTTTCTTAACAAAGAAAAGGTAAATCCCTTCAGTTGCAGAATATTGTCTAAGGTGGGTAAAATGTCAGAGAAAAGCACCAACACAGGCTCCTCTCCACATTTAAATGATATTTTGAGAAAGTAAGTGGTGCATTGATTTTGCATTAGCCCCCTACGTGGGTTGAACTCCAGCCAATATAGCAAGAAAGCTCAGTTGATGTATCAGGTCTCACCACATTAGGCATATACTCTCCATCTGGGTTCATTTCTTAATTGTCATTTCTAAATGTCCTTAAATTGTTAAACGTCCTTAAAGCATACACAGGTAAGCTAAACTGCCCCAGATTTCTAGATGAGAAAGCTTTTGGCTTGCAGAAGAGTTATAGAAATTATCAACAAGGAGCCTTAAATCTGGACATATTGTGACTGGACTCCAGCTTTGTGTTTCTTTGAGTTTTATATCAAAATAAGAAATAGCAAGTTGGGAAATAGTTCCTAGGTAACCTGCCTTGTGCGAATGGAACTTTTTCCTTAGTTTATCGCCAGTCTTTCATCCAGGGATGAAACTTTCTTCTCTGTTTTGCTGAACCTGGTTTCCTTCCTCACCCCAGGTCTCCACTGTAAGAAGAAGGTCTGTCTTCCTCTCTGCTATTGCTGTGGAGGAATAATCAGGAGAATAGTCACTCCCCCCAAGTGAGGCTCCCTTCTGATGCCTCTGTAGAAGCTCCATGAATACCAGCTTCTAAGGCGGCGGGGTTTTAAAGGAACAAAAAAAAAAAGGAAAAAGGAAAAAAAAGGGAAGACTGCACTGTATATCCATATGAGGCTCAGTACTAATGAGCAGACCACATCACTGATCACAACCTTGCTGTAAAAGTCTCCTGTGAAGTAGAGCAAAACCAATGCGTAAGAGGAAAAAAAAAAAAAAAAAGGAAAATCATTCTGGGATTCTGGAAGGTTTTCCAAGAGGGATACAGTGCAGATTTCTTGGACCCTCAGAAACACCCTGTACCTCTGTGTGAAGATTTACCCAATCTGAGCAAGCCATTTCAAGCATTACAAGAAGAGAACAGCTGTTCAAAATTGCTGATTTTTGAGATTGTAATTATTTTGACATATTAAGCACTATCCTGAGGTCACCAAAGCAGATGACCATTTTGTTGATAACTGCATTGGACACAAAGAGCTTCTGGAAGGAATAACGGTCCTGTTTCTATGGCAGAGCAACTGTGCACAAGACTGAAACTGAAATCCAAACTGCCAAAATCCAATATGTTTGGAATAATATTCATCAAATCCCTCCTCCTCTTTTCCATCTGCTGATCCTGGCTTCCACTGCTGTCCTTTAAATGAAGATATAATTCCTAGTGAAGAAACCTCATCTTCCCTGTTAGGTTTGGTGCTGGACCTTGACAGCAACTGCATCACAGACAAGCTGTATAAATTTAGATATAATCAGGATTTTTTTGCTTAATATGAATGTACTAACGCTTTAAAAGTAATCTATAGCACAATTAGCCCACTATACCTGCTTTCTTGAGGCAGATTCTGAGGGTCTTCTACTGGCAAAGCAATATCTTCCCATCAAGATGTCAGATCTGCCCAGTCACCAAAGGATGACCTCACCTTAAAAAAAATAAAAAAAAATAAAATTATCTATCATAGTATTGGGAAGTTTAGTTAAAATTTATGTTTTGGCATCAAAGAACATTGTGAGCAAGTTGGAAGCACAGCTATCTAAAAAACTGCAGTAAGAGGGGACAAAACGAGATATCACTGGCCAATTTACTCTCTATTTTTACATACCATGGAGGCAAAAGTGGAAAACCTCCAAGTGCTGCTGCTGTTGAGAAGTTCCAAATTGATAAGCTTTTATATCCTTTCTGTACAAGCTAACAAGAGATCTCTCTCACACACACTCTGGCTTTTCTTGCCCTGTTTTATTTTTTCCAGGCTTTAAATTGTAGCGAACAGGACACATTTTTCTGCATAATGATTTATTGTTTGAGAATTCCTAGAACAGGAAAGAGAGCTCAGGTTCATGGTGCAAAGGGTAAGTTTTGCTTCAGGCAGGCTGAATTACGCCCTTTTTTGCCCAAACTTAATGTGTTCCCAATCTACCCCTACTAATTACTGAATGCCCAAAGCACTTATTTTGCTTAAAATAACAAAATAAGGAGATTTATAGAGTGCAAAAAAATTAAGAGTTAACACATATTCCCAATATAAAAAATGTATTACAGACCAAAAATGGTCTTGCTGATATTCATCCTCTGTACCTTAATATTTATTTACAAGGAACTGAAAAATCTGTCATCCTTCAAACTTAATTAAACATAGTCAAGGGCAAATAAATCTACATGAACATAAACTTTAACGTTTTCTCTAATAACTCAGCAAAACCTGAGCCTAAGGGGATGAAATAAGAATTAATTAAAGTCATTCTTTACAAATAATTTACTGAGAGGATCTTTGGAAAATGGGAGAGTTTTGCCATAATGTGTTGCTAGAAAGAGAAGTGAGTATTTTTTCTAGGAAAGTCCCTGTTAATTTTATTAGTCTGATAATATCACCATTCTCTTGTCAATTATTTTCCCCCTGCATCCGTTTTTTTCTTCCTTAGCACTGAGCAAACAAAACAAAAGATCAGAATTTGTAGCTTTTCCTGACTCCTAATGAAGGTTCTCAGCCTACGAGTAAATCCTAAATTCAATGATCACTACCAAGGTTGCAAAGTCAATATATACATATTATTATCCTCTGTAATTAAAAGGTTGCTGTCCTTTATATCCCAACACATCTCCTTGCCAGAACTCCAAGTCCCAGCCACCTTTTTTCCTTTGGGATCTCCACCAAATCCACTCAACTAGTTTCTCCCTCCAATTGAAGCAAAGTTGGAGATGCAACAAGGAGATGCCACCTCTTTTCTGTCACTAGCTGGGACTTCAGTGAGACAAATAAAGTTACTTTATTTAGGCATGAATTCCATCTTGCCTATTGATATACTCTTACTGAACTGACAAGTCTTTTCTGATAGGGAGTGGAAGTGCTGTGATTCGTTGTTATTTTGCTTTATATTTAAAACAACAACAACAACAACAAAAAGAAGTATGAATTCACAAAGCCAAATCAAGGAGCCAGTCTGTGACATTTTCCTTATGAAATGTGGACATTTGTTAAATTTGGGCAAATTCAGATTGTCTCCATTGAGAATAACCACTCTTCTTGATACATTACTGACTTGCCGTGAGAAACCAGGCAGATTGCAAAGAGATGATCTATGAAAGATAGGCCAACTCACTTCACTCCTTGCTGGAAAACAGGCAAAACTTTGGCAAACTTCTGTAAAGTCAAACATGCCATTGTCGCTCCATGAAAGACAAATTTATTGCACTTAGAGCTGGTGAGGGATTTTTAAATTTAATATATCATCTTTGTGCTCTGACATTGGGCACTATAGAACAATACATGTTTTAAAAAAAAAAAAAAAAAGAAAGAAGTACCTGGCACAACTTGACACTGGCTGTATTACTCCAGCAGAAGATATTGATTGAACACGACCTCACTAACTGGAAGCTGAAGTGCTTCATCAGACCAAGAGAGCAGCAACGAGGGAGCCCAGCAGACTCACCTGTGTCCTAATGATAATAATTAGAAACAGGCTTTGTGATCCAGCCGCTAAAATCTCACCCATTTACAATAATTAGATTTTCTTTAGAGGGAATACAGTTTCTCTAAACATTCTATCAATTAAGCATAGAGAGTAATCACGCAGAAGCTCTGCCAATACAGAGTAACACTATGGAAAAAGAGGATGTTGAAATGGACGTTCATGCTAATAAATAGTAGAGAGTTGCCATGGACAGTGCTACTAACATAAGAGGCAAAATATAACAGCTTAGCATGTTATAACGGCATCTTCATTTCTTTATTCATCGGAATATGAATAGGAGCATCATCATATAGGAAGAATTGCAAAATGGATGGGGAAGATGGGGCATGTCAAAGACATAAGGGAGAGCTGCAGAGCATGGAGAGATTATCAGCTCCAGCCTTCAGGTTTAAGGGCTGTGTGCAAGCGAGCAGCAGGAGAATTGAGGTTTAGAGACCTCTTGTACTTGTGGCCATCTTCTCCTCCTCATCCACGTTCCCAGCAGCCAAATGGTGCTTCCAAAGTGAGCTGCACCAATCCTGCCTCCTTGCAGCGCTCCTATCCCTCCATGCCTGCAGTAACCAGCTCACAGGACCTCTTCATCAGCTGGAAGGAAACCTTCTGCCCCATGAAACTCAGCTGCAAACCAGCAACTTCTCTTATCGTCACCTTCCATCATCTCCCCCACCATCCCTTTTACAACAGCAGCTACTGGAGACATTCTCCTGTGCTCTCCAGATTGCTGTGGGAATGACAAACCTGAGGAATGATGGAACCAAATAATTTAAGGGTTGCAGAACTCCTTTAATGTATGCCACAGTGGAGGAAATCATTACAGAGGCCAGGCTCATTCCATTGAATACTGTATCCTATGTTTGTAGTGGCCATAAATTGTTTATGATCCATATGGAACACAACTCATTAAGCCAACTCGACGTGTCCCGCTTCCTACGAATAGTAAATACCAGTCACTTCTTTTATTATGAATGAAGAAAGACAGGTACAAGAAACTTGAATAATTCAGCAAACCATTTCTAAAGATCACCTTCAGCACAGGTTTTGAAACGTATCCGCACTCTTTGTTTGGGGAAATTCAAGCAGGCATTCATCCATTTTAAAGAGGTGCCCTGCTTTAGGGATACATGTACGTGTGCCCCTGTCCCGCTGCCCCAGCTGCTCTTTGCTAGCAACCACCCAACGTGTCACACACTCTCATTCACTGCTGGTGCCAGTGCCACACACTCGGGTCCATCCTAAGCACCACCTGGGCTGCCCACTTGCTGTCTGCGTAGGAACTAACCCCTTTTATCCCCATTTCGCTCCGTTTTCCCCAGGCCATCCGTGAGGTCCTCACAGAGCCTTTCCCATGGACACACTGGGATAGACGTCTTTGTCCCAAGCATCCTCCTGGGGCAGCCCTCAAGGAGCTGGAGCAGAGTGGCCATCGCTCCCTAGGTCGTGGGGACTCCCTGCCCTGCTGTTCTGGGCTACTTGGCACACATGGGAAGGAGCCTTCCACGGGCTGCTAACTCCCTTGGATGGGCCTGCAAGGAGCCCAGGCTGTGGAAAGTACTTTATAAAGTCCTGGCTTTATACATGTATACATATATATTTAACGTATAGTTATATTTTCCATAAATTTGAAGTGGTAGTTGTCTACAGCTGAAAATAATTC
>NW_010582470.1:1210-46261 GCF_000705375.1 Tinamus guttatus | reverse complement strand
TTTCCTAGGTTAAAAACTCTTTGTTGAAGAAGTCTAGGGAGAAATTATCAGAGGATCTCAAATCCATCCTCTAAGATGAATTAATTTGGCCAGGTTGCAAGGAGTAATATATAGTTGATCATAGGAAGCATAAGCTGCCTTATCGGTGGCATTAGTTACATCTTTGATCACATGGTAAGTTTGGATAAAGCAGGAGGAGTTATCTCCAGAACTAATTAATTGAACATGCGCTTTAAAAACTTTCCAGACTTCTTATTTACAATATTATCAGGCTAAAACAGATCAAAAAAAAAAAAAAACATTCCCATAGACTAGATTGTCACAAGCACTACCATTTTCACATACTCATTCTGTATACTCTTTATATTCAAAGCTACAAGGGTTTTCTCTGTGTTCGTGCCAAATTGTGTGGCTGTGGCTAACAAACTGAGGTCACTTATACCGCAGTTGTAACAGGCTATTAAAACCTGGAGTAAAATAATACGTAGAGCGTTTGTCTTGCAGTTGGCGGCAGCACTGTCAGCTGATAAGTACTGGACCCTGGGATTGTCATCGGCCCCAAAAGGAAAAACAAATCCTTTGGGTTTTAGTGTATGTAACAAGCAGTTAATTCAATAACGTATTTTGTTTAGCTAAATGCGCATTAGTGTCTTATTTTGGAGAGAAAGGCAGTTGTCAGGGAATGCATGCCCATTCCTCGTAGTTTCATGAAATGCACTAACAGCAAGGACAGCTATAAAGCTATCACTCCTTATTTTCACTGTTTATTGAGTGATCTTTAATGGACTAATCTCTGACTGTGATTCTTGAAATGACTGTTTTGCAAAGGAATAACACAATTATCCTGCCAATCACAAATATATTTCCTTTCAAGGGCAGTAATTAAGTAAACAGCAGTATTACTCAGTTGCTAAATTAAAAATACAATACACAGGAACAGAAACTTCTCTGGAAGAGAGACAAAGCAGAAGGCCAAGTCCTTGGCGAGGGCCTGCGTGAGGTTTGTAATTGCGTTGTTGTCCAGGCGTTGACTGGCTGATTGAACAGCCTTGGTGGTGTCCGCAAGCCCCGTCAGGCGGGGGAATTGGAGTTAATGGACACCTAATATCATGATTGAATGGTAAAAGTGGAGCCTGATCTCTTTGAGGATGAAAAATCAATAGTCTATTAGATTTGTCAGGATGACAGGGGGAGGAAAAAAAGCGAGTGTGTGCTGTATTTGCTTGCATTACCAGGGCTGCTCTAATTAAGCACCCACCTCGAGATGGAGGGACCTGCAGAATTGAAGAGGTAATGAGATTCAAGCTTGAAGTAAATGAAGTAACTGCAGCATAAGGCATGCTGACAGACAATTAAACCTCTTTATCAATGCAGCCTCTTTCCAGAAATAAAATCTCATATGGCAGCTATAAAATAAGGCTGAGCCTGGGACAACTGTAAATCTTCCTGCAGCTTGTGGTTGTGCTTATTATTGTTCAAGTTCCTTTGGAGTTGTTTTCCTTCAGAATTGTAGATGCACAAGCTAATGCTGAACTTCAAAAATCCAAGTTTCTGCTCATATGAAGGTGCGTCCTGCCTAGGACTGCTCCTCATCAGACCTCTATTCCTTCTCTGTTAGCTGTGAGGGCCCTTGCAGCGCCCGGGCAGCGCGGCGGGGTCAGGTACCTGCTGGCAGGGCCAGGGCACCAGGTGGCTCTCACTCGCTCTTCTTTTTTTTGCATCTTGCCATCGGGGGTAACTGATCTGCCTAATTTAATGAGCGTGGGGGTTGCCTGCAGCCCTGGGAGTGAGCGTGGCGCTTCGGGCATTGCGAGGGGGAGAAGTGAAGCCGCATTCCCCAAGTTCACTGCCGCATGGAATCACTTCTTTGGGTTAAACCTTAAACTCTCACGGGTTTCAGGTGTGTACATACAGACACACACAAATATACAGTGTTCCTGTTTCTGATCTCCTCCCTAATTAGTGAGGCTGAGCCATTAAAGGGTTTGTGGGATGAAGGTTTCCCGTTGTGGGAGAACTTTCTCCTTTGGCAGAGGGCAGGGCAGCACAGCTGGGCCTTTCTCTTCCCCGTGTGCCCGTGTCAAGCAGTGGCCCCTGCTCGTGGCCCTGCAGCATTGCCCGGGAGGCAGAATCCGGGCGGAAGAAATCCTGTGCCCTCCTGTCCCGCTGGGCTCCACGGCTGAGGTGACTGGTTTGCACTGCAGCAAATTCAAGTTGGTCTATGGTATGCTCTGTTCCTGGAGGGGGAAAGGCAGTAGATACTGTAGAAAGGTAATTATAATTTGAAGTTGAAAATACGTAATTTGCGTTCCCTAACACTCATGACCTGCCATTTTGATTAACTAAGTTAATTGACATATTAGTTGCTGAAAGCTCCAAATAGCAAAATTAATACAGGGTCTATGTACTGATAGCAACATCTGTGCCTTTACTTTTTGTTTTTGCAGTAATTTGTGAGGGAATTAGCTTTAAAAAACTTCTTTCTTCAAGGAATGTGGTTTTGTCTTCAGGGATTGGTTTGTCTTCCAAATGGTAACCTGAAGGAAATCTCTAAGTAAACTCAGAGGTAACAACACACGGTTTACGGTGCTGAGTGGTATTTCTAATAGCAGAGGATGCACAGAGCCTCGGAAAGTTGGTGTAAAGGTCACCGGTGCCTTAGCTCTGAGCATTGCAATTGTTTATTCATTGCGATGAAAGGCTATTCCACCTTACTCTACATTTCCTTTGTATGTTTCTAATCTAATATATATTAGAATATCATTTTAAGTTATCCAGTGTATCTGGAGAAGTATAGGAGGCATTTTGTAAGTGATGCAGCTTTTTCTATGAATCTATTCCCTTCTGGCATCTGCGTGTATCCTTTGCAGCTGCACGTTCATTTTGTTGCCTTCCCTTTGTTAAGGATTCACATTGATTTGAAGTTATGAAATTCATTTCTACTGGTTATTGTATCTTATTTGACTTTATCTCCATTTAAAGTTCCACTGGTTGAGCTCCATTTCATCTCAAAATCTTTTCTGCTTTGATCATATATATTTTTTTTCATTTACTTATTTCCATTACTGCTGTGGTTATACTAGACTTTATATAAAGAAATTAAGTTTCAGACTGTAGACTCTCCAGTCTGAACTTTTCCCAGCTAATGTAATCCTCACATTTTCTACATAAATAGTAGTTTTCTTCTATCTTTTTATAAGAATTTGATTACATACTATGGTGACTTATGTGTTTGTTAAATAGTTGTGTATCTCATATATCTGATGCCTCACGGATATGCTAAGCAGGCATCTGGCACTGTTCTCCTATTAGCTGATTTGGGTTAATAGATCAAATGAATGACAAGTGACAGTGGCTTAAGGTGAGCCCCTCGTCTGACTCGCTGCAGTTCGGAATACAAATGGCTGTGAGTGTATGACCTTGATTGAGCCTAATGTTAAAAGTTCACAAGATGTCGTGATGAACTGATCAGCTCGTAGGAGGATCTAGAGCACGTGCCTGATGGTGAAAGCGTTTGACACGCTGTGATACGTGGTGAACGTCTCGCCGAGGGGGTCTGATTTGCTGGGAACTGCATGTGCGGAGGCTCTCGCAGGCAGTGGTCACCCTCAGTCCGGTCCTTGAGCGGCAAGGAATTAAGGTCTGCAGGTCTTTTGGTCGAGTCCTGTGGCCTGCCTTGTACCCTGCTTGCTCATGTGTTCTCTTGACACTAGCAATATGTTGCTGTTTTATTTGAAAAACAACATGAGAGGTTTATATACCGAAAGGTTTAGATTTTGTGTTGCAAAGTTAAGGTTCATTGTCAGTCTAATTCATTCTTTTAGGAAATAGATTTTGTCCTCACAATTTGTGTCCTCACAGTTTAGTCATAAGCTTATGCCTCACAGGCATACACTAAGCTGACTTAGCTTAGTAAGTCAGTCTGTGCTCCCTAAATGTACAAAAAATTAAGATCTTTCAATCAGAACGTTGAATGGTACCACAGCAAACATGACTCCCTGGAGAAAGTCTAGGATCAACATTCAGTTGTAAGTAAGTGTAGTGAAGTGCAAAATAAATTAAGGGCCTTACTCAAATACAATAGCCAGATGAAATAAATAGATTGTGATAACTTTAATGTAGCAATGTGGCAGATAAAAACACTCATTCTAAGAAGTAAAACAGATTAGCTTTCCCTGGAGGTGGCAAGGCTTGGGATATTTTTTAAAATAATAGATAGGCTTAATAAAAAATCTTCAACCTTCCCTGACAGCAGCAGTGATACCGTGGCAGTAGCTACCTGCTGTTTCTACCAGGAGAACCACGGCTGCAGTCTCCCTGCTTATCTTAGCTCAGCACTTAAGGACTGGTAAGAGAGAGTAAGACGGTGGGCCCTGATACATTTGTGTTGATGTTGGCAAAACACATCCATTTCAAATGGAATGCTGATTTTTGACAGCCTGGCTGAAATGTGATCCATTAAAATACATATATCATTGTAGCCTAGTGCAAACATGGCTTTATAAATCATTCTTCTGACATACTGGTGTTTCCGTGATTTTTCTTAATGCTCTAGGTTTCAATGTATGCTTTTAAGGAGAATTCAGTGCTGCTCTGTCAGGATAACCACATCAATGCTTAAGATGAATGCAGGAAAGCCTACTTACTTGGTTTATTGCACTGAGTACTTAAAAGTAGCAAATACTCAACTTTACTTAGATTACACTTTAAATATAAGAAAAGCTAAGATATTTCACAAGTTCTAACTTATGCTTTTAAAATGGTTTTCAAATATATCAAGCAGAATTTCTTTGACAGTCTTCAATAAAATACTTTTGATTTTTCTCTTAAAGTGAAAAAAGGAAACTTCTATAATCTAATATTCAAACAAACTGATAAATGTAAGAAATAATATCATTTTTAAAATCTGGAACATTTCTGTTAAATTTCAAAGTAGCTATAGATAATCATTCTGTAATTTTACAGATTAGAATACTGCTTTTTATTTCAAGTGCAAGTCCCTTTAGAATTGTTTTTTTTTACTTTAGATTTTGCAGTAGCTCTCTCCTAAGTCCTCAGTAAGTTATTACCAAGCTAACCAGCATCATGTGAAGATATGATATAGTCTATTCTGAAGGCCATGTAATTAGACAAACATCTTCCCTCTTGCTTTACTGCATTTTTAGGCAAAGTCCGTAATTTTTAGTTTCCTTTTCTTTCTGATCCTTGTGAATGTGTTTCTTCATCCGCTTGCATTATCTTGCCAAACAAGCTAAATCATTAGGGTCAGTTCTCTTTCAAAAGTAGTCCTGCATTTAGATTTAGATGTCAAAATTTGCCAAAATAATGCCAGATATTTCTGTCTTGACTCGAAAGAATCGAGGGAATTAAAAATATCTGACTGAATGGTAACTTAAAGACTTACTTGTTGGACTCAAAAGATTATGAAATTATAGTTTAATATGTACGTACTTCAAAATTTTAAAGCATCGTATAGATAATTCTAGTAGCTCTATAAATACTTAATTCAGCTCTTCAAGCCAATTTTTCTGATGCTATGTTCATTCCAACTGTAAATTTAAAACTAGACTGTGTCAAAGAAACAATTACAGCTTGTCACAAAAAGGAAAATTTAAACCCTTGTCCTTTTTATAAGTCTAATAATTTATAAAGAAATATGTTATTTTCCCCTTAAATTTTAAATTCATTTAGTGTCAAGTTCAGTGCCTTCTAGATACAAAGTTTTATGTACTTTTCAAGGAGGATTTATTCAGCTAAATTCTGCTTCTATTCAAGAGAAATTTTTTTTTTAAAAGTTCTCAGTGTTCACAAAGAGGCATCTGAAGGATGTTGACCAATTTGTGTTTAGCATCATAAATTATATTCCATTAAGCTTATTAGAATACAGATTGTTCCTTTCAGGATATTCTTTAAGGAATATTAGACATGACGGAGCATAATGGAGGTAAATCTTCAATGAATATATTTTGTATAAAATGGATCCATTTTGTATTTAAGAAAAAAAAATTCTCTTTATGCAGTGCTTTCTGCGATGCAATTTATTAGCATTTTGTTTATAGGTACTGGAATTTTTCCAGTTGCATTAGGTTGAGATTATCTGACCTTGGATTTGGGTTCAGGTAATACATTCTCTACAGTTTTCTTGGAATATTCACGCAGTCTATACATTTTGAACAGAAAATAGTGATTTTATGTTGTGAAAACAACATATCTAAAAGCAGTTTATCAAGTGTTCTAAAAAATAGAAAAAGTATAAAAAGACCATTTCATTTCTTTTTCAAAGGCCCAGCTTCTTTTGTTACTGCCCATGCTTGTGTTTTCTTTACCATGTAGCCTTAACGAATGCTTTATCTTTGGTGGTAATGTGCAGAGCATAAGTGGTATTGGCCTTGGAGGGCTTTTTGACTTAATTTGCTGGATGCAAAGACTCTGTTTCCAATAATTTATTATGTTTCAAAACCATCTCTGGGAATATCAAATGTGCACCTGAGGCTAGCTTTTATTTATTTCCAATCAATTGTGAAGCCATGCTATTTTCTGGCATGAAAAGCTGGGAGTCAGGCCACTTTTTTTTTTTTTTTTTTTTGGCTTCTCTTCTGCATCATATTTAAATCATTAATAAAATATATATGATTGTATATTGATTTGTATTACACCTTTTGTAAGCTTTGAAGTGCCTAGTAGAATTTGTAAGCATCAAACTGCTTGTCTTAATTTCCCAAAATAAATTGGTGGCAGATTGAACTAAGTATTTAACCACATGCACAAAAATTTAAAGAAAGGCGGCCTAATGCTCCTGCTGTTTTTTTTTAAAATTGATTTCTTGCATAGATTTCAGATTTTTAAAAGTATATATTAAAGAACTTTACTAGTAAATTAGAAGACAAGATAAACACAAGGTAGGGTTGGGCATTTCTGCAGTCCTTACTCTAATCAGATCACGTACTTGTTTAGAATCCCAGGTATTTGTATGAAGAATTAAAAAGAAAGGAAAGGAGCATAAGCTCTCTGTGGCTGCAAGCTTAGAGTAGTTTTTACCTTGCCTACAGTTCATGTTCCTGCCTCTTCATGTACTCACCACAGACACTGGCTGACTTTGGTCGTTTTTCTACACAGCTGGATAAATGGGGTAAAAACTCAGATGAAAAAGCAATGCTATAAATCTCTTTTATCACCTTGTGTGAAAGCTAAACCTACAACCCACAGAATATATGTGCTTTACTTCCCATGCTGAAGTCATCCTCTTGAAATCAATGGCACTTCAGAGGGGCATAGATTTAAACACGAGCATCAGTCCTTACCGGACCTCAGTTGTGATTTATGTCTGTGCTTCAGCAAGAAATTTTGGCTGTCTCACCACAAACGTGTCCAAAGATGGTTGGGTTTGGGCCATAGAGCCAGTGCGGCCTAGCCTGGGGCAGAGAAGTTGCCTGGGAGGGCAGAGGGAGAAGGGGGAAACTCTTCCTAACTCCATTTTCTCTTCCTTTTTTGTCTCATCTAATCACCTTCAGCTTTCCTTATCCGAAAGTGTTAGTTATCCTGGCTCAAGTGGTAAAGATGTTTGGCCTTTTTAATTTTAGGAGACTTCCTGTCTCTTTGGTGAACTCACTGCAAGGAAAAGGTCTAGGCAGGTTTATCTCAAAGCTTTAGCCCAGCTATAGTCCTATTACATGCTATTGTGATTTTAATTTTATTACTTCAGTACTGTGTTTTTAGAAGAAAAGTTGGTATATCACACTGTGCTTTGAATCAGAGAGTCTTTCTCTCCTACTCCTATTTGAGCACTTAATAGGCAAACTCCTTGGATACAGCTCTAACACTGATGATATTTTAAGCTACACTGTAACATATAAGATTTTTTTTTTTTTAATATTGATTCGGCTTCATCTGCTTAAGTCACCCCTGGACAGAATACTGCATTTAGCTCTGAACTTTGCTTTTTTCTTTTAGTGTATAAAGTGCCTGAACTATTATTTTTTGTACATCAGCCTCACCTAACTCCAGTTGGTACAGAAAGGCTTGACATCAGAGAACCAAAGTATATTTTTTTCTTTCCAACTAGGGAAGATGAACATTTGGACCAAAGGCTCTCATTGAAAATAATTCCTTAAATAATCACTTGCCTTGGAGGCATTTGATCTGTGTGATCTGAAGGAAACTGCTGATAACTTCAGAGAAGCAGAAGACTGTTAAAAACCGCTTTCTCCTGGGGACGCGAGTCCTGTCAGCCGCATGGCGATTAGGGGCTTGGAAGCCCGCCAGCCCATCGGGCAGCGTGCGCGTTCCGGTGACAATTGCATTAGCTTTCCTCCACTCATGTGCTGCATAGCTAGGAAAATAAAAGGATGAAGGTCAACACCCCAGCATGTACGGCCTGGTACGGTGAGGGCTGCTCGTCTTGCTTGGAAAATGAAAAGGCAGCAGGGTTCAGGCTGCGGGCTGGATGACCTTGTCCTGCGCCCAAGGTCTTGGGACTTTGCCTTCAAGTCCTAAGTGCAGTGAGTGGTTGTCAGCGGCCCGTCCTGGGATTCCCAAACAAAATTCCCAAACACTGTTTGCTTTCAACCACTCTGGCCTGATATTTTTAAAGAGTTGCTGTGGGCTGTAATCCGCTGCTATACTCCCCAGTTTTGTACACTGTGGGCAATAACACCCAGGTTTCAGCTCGTGAGTCACAGCATTTCCTACGCTGTCTGATTGAATTGAATGTCACCAGGTGAGAACTTGGGTACCTGCTTTACATGCTTCTCCCACAGGCGTCTTGTTACAGAGATGGATGATAGACCCGTGTGTCTACTGGCTTATCTCAGCCATAATAGAGCACTACCGCCACAAGGATGATAGATGATCCAAGATGATTGTCTGTTTGCAAAGTTAGTAATTGCTACATCCTTCTCACAAGCAGGGAGAAAGACCCAGACTTGTCCCCAAAGCAGTTTGATACTGATTGGAGGTGAAGCTTAGCCACTGCAGCAAAATATTAAACCGGGAGTTAAGCGTAAGAAATCATCAAAGCACACCAAGGTGACCATATCTGAACTGCTTCTAGCAGTAAAGAAGCAATTGATTTAGGTTTTGAAAAGCACCTCTCTCAGTCCCCAAAAGTAGGAAAAGCCACCAGTCTGTGCTCCATCTTACCCGGGATATTCCAGAGATTTCCATGCTTCTTGTTGGTAGCCCTGCTTGCCCACCACTAGTCTTTGCATTGGGTGTGCTGTGACGAGCTTGGAAGATTGGCACTGCTGCTGACACAGTACCACAACCTTGAAGTCACTCATCATGCAGAAGGAATAAACTACAACTCCCCAGGTAGCAGTTGGCGCAGAGTCCGGCGTCAATCAGCTTCTAAAATTGGTTGATTGACACTGGAGTCTACCTCGTGCCTACTAAAAGAACCAGAGGAGAGTCGTATTGTGGGGAAGAACTCTTTAATACTGGACAACAGAAACCTAACAGGTTATTTTTTTTTCTTAAACTGTTTTTAATCCAAAGGGATTTTTCCAGTTCTACTCTATAATAACCTCATCAGGGAGATGGGATGTAAGGGTGGGGAACAATTTGGAGTATTTCCTCATGACCAGTATGTGGTAAAATTGCCCTTCAAGCTTGAAGTGACTTTGTTTTTTAAGTAATTATAAGGGGCCAGACCTCCCAAAGGAAGGGAACTCTACTGTAGTTCTCTTTCCTCCTACTAATGATAATTAATGCTCATAAAACCAGGACAAGGACAATATTGCAACAGCTACACTGATGAGCTTATAACCTTAAAGAAAACCCTCATTTCTTGTCTTTTAAATAAGCAGTGTTTGAGCACACAGTATTATCTGACATAGAGCAAATAAAAGCTGTGTTACTTTGTCAGTTTAAAAGCAGTAACAACCTGAATATGTAAACAAGGAAGGAGGAGCATCCTGTGTCATTAAAAGGCAGAGGGTGGCTGACATGGAGATTAAAGTGCAAGAAACATTGGTGTCACTTCTAATTGCCTAATTCTATTCATGTTGAATAAAGTGATGCATCTTCTCTGTTTGCAATGGTGGAAAAAGGTGACTTTATATACAAACCAGAGATTTAGCCTGGGATTAAATTCTTTATGTAGCTGTATGCAAATTCCAGTCTTTATGCTGCAGCTGAAACATGAGCTGGGCACCCTCAGATGACAGATTTTGCTTTGCACGTATCGTTTAGGTCATCTGCAGCCATTCAAATGTTCTGCTCTTTTGCAGGGCTTCTGACTTTGCAAGGCTCGTACTGAAGAAATAAGTTCAAACAAGTTCACCATAACCTTGACGGCATTAGAGGATAAATGCAGAATCTTGCTCATATAATTCACCTGAAATTTTTTTAGGATTAATATTGGACATCCTGATACATAACTTTTTTTTTTCCTTCTGCAGTCTTTCACCAGAGATTCCCAAAATCCTTGAGTAATTCCTGTAATTGCTATTCTTATAGAACTAGTCTGAAGACTCACAGCAGTAATCTAGAATTTGTCAGTATTACTATTATTTGAGATATTGCTGAAGGATACCAAGTGAAATCATCCTAATAATTCCAGTTGTAAAATCTTTCCTTAGATTGCTGTTATAACTTTGTATTTGTACTGAAACCAAAGGAAGTGCTTATGTCAGGCTGAATTAAAGAGAAATTTGGAGTGTTTGTTGTTGTTTCAGAAATGTAACTAGAGGAGAAAAGTTAAGTTTTGCTTACTTTAAATCCTGTAAACTGTGAAGAACTTTCAGCCACATATTTTGGGGCATTGACTTGCTATACTGCAATATGGAGAGGAAGCTTTTTATTCGGTGGTATTTCTTTCATAATCTTAGTACAAGTCCACTTATTTCGCCTTTCATGCATATTTATCAGACTTATTAGAAATCTAGATTTGTTTTTTTCCATACTGTTGCACTGAAAGGAGAGGGCCAGGAGCAGTCCTCCTCTAAAGCTTTGTTACTTTTGACTCAAAGTTACAATAGTAGTTGTAATCCTAAAATTACAATTCTAAATTTAATTTGGAATTCTCTTCTAAAAATTTTATAGTAACATTCCCGTGTTCTCCTTGTTCGAACTGTGGCCACATGAACAGATGATTCTTCATATAGCATGATAGAAGGCCTGAAAACTTTGGAAGAGAGGGCAGGAGCAAATGGAGGCCAGCATTTTTCCATCAATGGAGGTTCTTTTTGTTACGCCCTAAAGGGTTTCTTTCTCCATCCCTGCTCCTCTCGCCTCCCCTCATTACAATGTTACATCTTAAAAATCCTTTGTTTCAACAAATTATTTTTCAGCTCTTAGTGTAGTGACCATTAAAAAAACTTTTAGATAGGAAGCAGAAATGACTAGCTGGAAGTGGGTTCTCTCTATTATTTGACGAGGTAAAGTGACTTACTGCTTTTTAAAATAGTGTCCAGTAAATCCATTTCCATTTAACTGTCCCTATGGCTAAGAGAGTAAAATTATAGTTTATCTAAAACCAGGAATATGCCAATAAACGTGATCCTCATAGAGACACTGCAGTCCTTAGTAACGCTTTTCTTCCATGCTAAGGAAAGGGAATGTAGATGAGCTAAAAATACTGTAATTATACAGTAGCACTTGAAACATTTAGGCAGATATGGATTCAGATCAGCTAAAAGCAGTATCCTCTCTTGCACTGTACACAGCTGAAGGATACATTAGCTTATGCAGTATTTTAGTGCTAGTAGTTTTCTTTGAGTTGGAGCCAGAAGAAATGGGAAATATGAGATATCCAGAGAACAGAGAGCTGAAAAAATAGATGTCCTGAAATGTTCTGAGCATGCTGGAGTCTTGCCGTTGGTTGCAGGAGATGATAGAGTTTGGGGTATGTGGGGAAGGTGAATAAGAAACTTGAAGGTGAATAAGATCAGGGTGAAAGGATCGTGGGTGGTGAGAGAAGCCTCTTAAGGTGTATCAAAAAGAACTCACCTGCAGGTGAATAAGAAGTCTGCTTTGGTGTCAAAACAGGCTGGGAGAAGGACAGGAAAGAAACTAGCTGAACTGATTGCAGCAGGAGGCAGAAAATGTGGGATAGTAGGAAGTATTTCTGTAGAGCGAATGGTCCTTCAGAGAGTGGGAAGGAGTCCCCCAAGGGGCACCTTTCTTTCACAGTCCCCGAATGGCTGGAAAGCTGCTGTCAGATTGTCCTGTTCTTCTACCAACCATGAAAACTTGCTTGCAAGCTTCAGAAAGGATATGTACAGTGTGTATGTGGAGCACACACACACACACACATATATATATATATGTATATATATATATATATATATATATGTATATTTTAAGCTATTGACAGCCTCCTGTCCTACATGCTGCCCAGCTTTTCTATGCTACTTGTTATCTTTTGTGGCATAAGCTGTATCTACTCATACAGAGGTCCACTTTGTGAAATGCATGGATCAGAGCTTCCCTTTGGAGAGGGAGCAGAATTCATGCATATGCAAAAGATTGCACAAGCAGCATCAATTCTGGCAGTTTTAAACTTTGGGATGATTGACTCTGCAAACTGAATAATGTTTTTATGTCACTTTCCTGGGTGTTAATTATATATAACACAAACAAATATGCATATTGGCAGAACCCTTTGTGGTATACATCATAATAGTGTTTTACACATGAGTAATCTATCCACAAAGCGCAGAGATTTTAGTGCCAATAATTTCAGAATTAGACATCTTTATTTAGGTGCCTAACTTTATATTTAGACAGCTATTATTCACACTGACTTTTCTGCAAACTAGAAGCCTATCTGTAACTGAGCAATTTTGAAAACAAGGACTGTTTCTTAGAGCCTTAAAATGTGAGTGGATTTGATAGTTTGGAGTCCAAGTTTAAAGATTTGCTCAAGAATACAAACCTCTTCAGTAGAGGAATCCCAATTAGCATTCTTTTTTCTTCTTCAAGGTCTCAGTCTTACAGGAGGCTGAGCATTATTGACATTAAACTCATATTGCTACGGTGTCTATAATCAGAGTACACAGCGCTCGGAAGATTGAGCCGTGAGCATAGAATTCACTAGGCTAATGCATTTGGAACCACTTTGCTTTGCATATAGAGGGAGTGATCACACATCAAACACCTGGCAATTTTGAGGATCCTGGTTTCATAAGAATAACATTGCATAATCTATTACCAGAAGAGTAATAAATGAGAATGCTGAGCAGAAGTGCCAAAAGGAATCCTTAATATCATTTTATGAACATCTGTCATTTTGTTTAAGTACAAAGAAAAATGAGATTATGCAGAAGGAAAAATCAGTTCTAAAATGGAGGCCATTAGTACCTTTTGCAGAATGTTCTTATTTTTATTGAGCCTTTTACTATATGCATGAGAATTTGCGGCATCCTTTGTACGGCTGTGCACAAGCTCCGTTGTGCATTTGGCCTTGGTGTGGAAGCGAGAGGAGTTGGCTTACGTGTAAGGACAAAAAGAGGTGTAATGAAACATGAAACAAGCCAGGTTTATTCAATAAGACAATGTCTGAGCTTTCTTTCCACATGAAGGACTGGCCATTCGAACAGAAATGACCTGCAGAATTTTTGCATAGAAAGGAATCTAAATGCACTGGGATGTATGCAGTAATAACTGTTGTTTCATGATACTTTGGGGCTAGTTTAAACAACGCTTGAGATTGGAAACTTATCTAGTACGAGAACAATGGAGTATTTTCTCCTGGAAGTGCCTTTGATTCCTTTCTACAGTAGTTTTTCAAAACTCTTCTATTTATGACACCTTTGTTTTCAGTAAAAATGTAGGCAGAGGTGTCTGGCACAGCACAGAATAAAAGATTGAAAAACTTTGAGGAAAGCAAGTGCCAGCAGTACATATGCTGTATAAAAATCTCATAAATAAAGCGCTGCACATACACAGCAGGTGAGCGATGTCACCTGTATACAATTTAGTATCTGACATTAGATTTTAAAATAGAGTTTATATAGTTTATGTATTACCTTCAAGCTGTGAAGAGATGAAAGAATTAATCTTTAGGAAAGAATTATTATAGTTAATAACGTTTATAGGCATTCGGTGTATCTATAAAGTATATGGCTTTCATTGTGCTATGTAAAGCACTGAGTTATGGCACGCCGCTGTTGAGGTGCCATTACTTTAGACAGAGTAATGATATTTTTGCTTTTTTGTTGAATTTAGATTGTGTAGAATAGGTTTCACGGTAGGTCATACTAGGAGAAAGGGAACATTTTCATTGTGTGGTTTGAAGATCTTCTACATAAAGGTTGCTTCTGGTTTCTTAGTTGTTTTCAAGCGTGTATGTATGAGAAACATTCATACCTCTTTTCCTACCTTTGCACCATTCTAGTTGTAATGGAATGTATAGAAATTTTCATTCAGCCTTTCCATGCAACAGGCTTGGTGGTTCAAGGTATTCCCTTTCCTTCTGGTGGATTGATTTTAGAGTAAAGCATTGCTAGAAGAGATTTTCCAAAGAATGTTTTTCTTTTGTGGGCTTCTCTTCTTTAGGTGCAGGGATGTATGCGGTATGTAGGTGTGTGCTGTCTGCTGAGGAAGACTGTGAAGTTCAGTGTATTGAAACTTCGATGTTGAGAGTCTTTTCACATAGGAAACACTCACTGAAAGCCCGAGTGCAACAAGCTATCAAGTCAAATTAGAACTAGAAATAAAAGCTGAAAATGGAAGATTTTTCCCTTCACCCTGGAGTTGAATATTGGCTCCAGTTCACATCAAGGTCTGACCTTAATGCGTTTCCTGATAGGATTCTTTAATAGAACAGGGAATAAGTAACTGAGCAAAGTGGAAAAGGGAGAGAGCTGCAATCCACAGCAGTCCTTTGACTCATAGCTGGTGTTGGGAGAATCATTACTGGACATGCTGCTGCCTCTCTCATCACGTTTACACAATGCAATGTGTTTGATTTATTTTTTTGAACTAAGTGGTTAGTCATTTTCATTATGGAAGGTCAAATTTCCGTTCTGCTGAAATTTAAATGTTGTCCACATTTTTCCCCCAATGTATTGGGGGAGCTTATTACATCAGTTCCCATTCTTATCACCCGTAATGGCAAGATTTTGTGAAGTGCCTAATACACCTCTCAAGAATACGTTCCGACTCAAGAGTTCTGCTGGTGCTTAAAAATGACCTGGCTACGTGTCCTCGGTGCTGAAATACTGTGAATGGCTAGTGGCCGTCTTCAAGGTTTGAGAACCTTCTGCTCCTGCTAAATCGTGCCAAATGTGAATTTGGGATCTTTGAGAAATCACTTTCTTTCCCCCTCGTATTAGTAAATTTTAGTTCTGCTAAATGGATAAGGTCATGGGACTCGTTTAAAAGACCATTTAAGTAGTAGTTTTTGAAAATGTAGTTTCTTAAGCTGGCCTTGTCAAACTTTGCCCACCTGTGGTGCGCATTGTTTTACACGCACCTCCTTCATATAAGGGTGATTCTCCTCAACACCTGGATTTTCAGCTATAGTAAAAGTTCTGCTCTGTTGGCTGCAGCTTAGGGAAAGCAGGTGGCAGTGCTGACTAGGGTAGGATGAGGCTGGCTGCCAGTCAGGAGAGCAGTTGATGCTCTCCCTGCCACAGACCTAAAGGAGCCATTGCATTTTCCTGCTGCCCACCTCACTTTGGTTGCACGTAAATGGAGTTGGTGCTGGTTGCCTCCTCCGAGCACCCTGCACCTCACAGGTGGTGAGTGCTCCCCCTGGGCATCTGTGACTTCTTAGCACAGAAGTCTTAGCAAACACTTAATCGGTGTTTAAACCACTTGGAGGAGTGTTAATTGCATTTCTGCTCTTCCACTCCTCCTTCTCTCCCATCCGCCGCCATCTTCTCCCACCTTTTCCTGCCGCCTGTTTCCTGAGAAAGGTGGGGTTGATTTGGTCCTGCCCGAGGGCCCAGCTCTCACTTCACTGGGTGCCTGGCTCCGGACGGCCCTGCGTGTGCTGGCTCCCAAGGCTGGGCCTTCACCCTGGAGCCCCAATTCCCTTCCTCTTCGTGCCTCAGGACGCTCTTTGTGCTGGTGTTGGCTTTGGCCCTCCTGGCCCCAAAGCTGGCCGTGCAGCAAGGGGCTCCGTCCTGTTGTCCTGAGGGAGCCTGGGCACATGTAAACGCAGCGGGTATGGCATGAGCGGATGGAGTCCAAAACATGGATGCTTTGCAATCCAAAATTATAAAAGGGCTGAAAAACAGCCACCCTGAACAGGTCGTTACATAACAGCTCCTCACACGCTGTGGTGCGCCCGCTCTTTGAGGAGGCAAAGTTCAAGGCAGCAGATTATAAAAAGAACATGTATCTTCTGGGGACAAAATTCGTTTTTTTTTTTCCATAGTTCTGTGTGTATTTTAATTCCTTGGCATTGCAGAGAAGTTCATTCACTGAGGCTTTCGCTTATTCTGGAGAGCAGGCTCTGGGGTGGGGTGCGCTTGGAACTGAGTGGGATCCTGAGAGCTGTCAAGTGCGTGAAATAGAAGAGGGGACCAGGAATTGCCGGCAAAATCCTTTTCCTGGAAAATGATGATTCAAGGAAGCTCAAATGGAGCTTGAGTTTGGAAATTTGGTCTTTTTTTTTAATGTGCAAAACCACAGACTGGGGTGTCAGAGGAGTCAGTCTGCCTTTTTACCACTACTCTGGATTTGACACAATATTAAATAACATAATTGAAATACTTGCCTTTAATTTTAAAGTCATCTTAAGGGCATCTGTTATTTATTATTGATATTTTTTGTCAATGTCAAAATTGTATAACGAAACTGGATACATTTTAATCCAGAAAAAATAACATGGTTTAGTCAATGCTAGATGGCAGATGATTTAGATTTAGAAAGGAAATTTTTTAACATCTCATGCTGTAACGGACTATATCAATAATTTTGGTGCACTACCACTGACATGGAGGGCAATAGTATAAACAAAAAAAAAATAAAAGGCAATGTCGAAATGTATTTAAGAAGTAAAAGAATTTGAAAGCAGAAATTTTCCAAAAGAAAAGCAACATCGTTCAAGATAAGACATTATTATGTTGCAATATGTTTCCCCATGGAAAAATTCATAAATATTTTGTTGAAAATGCAGAGATTTTGCTAAATGACTATTTTTCATTAAAAAAGAAAAGAAAGTTGTTGAATAATTCATGATTTCCCAAAAGATCTGCACAGGATGCTCTCCAGGAAGCGACTCCGTCAAAAACAGGCCTGTCCAGGTGGTTTTACATTCCCATCTAGGCCTGTGTTAGAAACCTTGAGGCCAGACTCAATATTTCTGATTCAGGTAACATTTAGGACCGCGTGTGCTCTCACATACTGACTTAGGTGGTTAACTTCTGACACTTGTCTGTGAAACATGGTTGCACAGCTTACCATATATAACTTTTAAACCTAATTTACGTTAGTTCTGTATAACTTCTCGTTGAGGCGCTTTCAATTTTGTTTTAGACCTAGTTTAATTAAATTTCACGTAAGTCAATTCATATTGATTTAAATTACCTGAAATGAGTTTGGCTTAAGCCCAAGCAACACAGTCTTTTGCACCTGTTTTACACTAAATTGGTTTAAATTTATACCAACGGTTATACTTTTGCCAACCGTCTGTTGTAGGCAGCACACAGACAACTTACAATTTAAGGATCTTGAGCAGGCCCAAATAGGAGAATGATCTGAGTAACAACATATGTGTTCTCAGTTCTCAAGAGTTTCACTCGTGCAGGACAGTACCATTTAATCCAGATAAGCTTCTGGGAACTTCACCAATTGCAGATCTTCCACTGAATCCTGATTTCCCAATGCAGGCATCAAATACAATCAAATAAATTGTTACCTTGTACGTTAAGCTGTTTTTAGAAGATCATTTTTTACTGTGGTTCTTACTAGAATTCATACTTTTTTATTTTAGTATTCTGCAGACTTTCCTTTCTTCCCATGTTTTCTTTTAATGGGAAATATCAATTTCTTGATGAATAGGCAGAACTCGAAGCAGGAATAATAGGCCTATTCTCTGTGATGGAGAAAGGCAGATGTTCAGGCTAGACCCTTATTCTAAAACTTTTTCCACATCACAAAGGGCACTGCTCTCAGATTTCATCTGGACTTTTCCTCTGTGGCCATTTAAAAAATGTAATTTAGGACAAAAACAAGTAAAACTCTGTTTGGGACTTGGAGTGTTTTGCTAATTTGATCTGAAGTTCACGAAGTCTCCAGGTAAATTATAGAGCTAATTGTGTTCTCACATCCCTGTAAACTAGAAGAGAATGAGCGGGGATGGAAAGGAATGAGCTGGGATGTGCGCGGGCTGGCGGTGCTGAGGGCAGTCTGTTGCTGTAAGAGAAACACCTGACAGCCCCTCTGCCTGTGAGCTAATGAGTACAGATAAAATGAGGCATGCAAAGAGCTGCAGAGGAGAGTGGGGATTGCTTGCATACCCTATATACGTGCACACAGGTATTTAGCCTGCCTATGCCAGGCGGTTTCACCCCAGTGCTTTATTACGAGCATGCAAGCATGCAGCTGCTATTCCTTTTTATTTTCAACTATTCAAACTATTCCTTTTTATTTTCATATATTTCATCTTGGTTTCTTTCTTTTTCCACAAGAAAAAAAATGTTTTGGTGCAGAGCATATTTCACTGATGTAACCTAGTGTGAATGAGGCATGTAAATGGTAACTGAAAATAATGTGCTGCCACGGTTTGATATAACATTCAATATTGCTGTGTTAATATCCATTGCAATGTAAATATTACTGTTTAGAAAATGGTTGACCCTTTCTAATAGAAGAGGCCACACTACATTATATCAGACTGTGCTCTGTCATGTTGCAACATGAAATGAAGTAACAAGAAGTGACATGAACCTTTGTAAAATACCACAGTGCAGTAACCCATTTTTAATGCTGTCAGTATAAACTATGGTAGCAGGTAGAGACAAATCAAACATAGCATCTGAGCAGAGAAATATTGTTAAAATTACCTACAGCTTTTGGTTAATACTTGGCTGTCAGGACATCTCTAGTTCAGATTCCTTACAAAGAGGGTGGTTGTGATTGTGATCGCAGGGATTGCTATTTTGGCATTATTTATTGTTACATGGTATAGTGTTGCTTTATAGGCTACAATATAAATTCAGAGTTGTTCATTTTCTTGACCCTCAGTCCCATAGGCCCACCTTATCCCCCTCTCCTCTGCAGGTCTGAATACTGCAATGATTTGATTTAACATCCCAGAAGCTTGCTCACCGTTGCTCACTAAAGCACATTCCTACTGAAGGCTAATGAAGGTGTCTACCAGCTTTCCTTCATAACACTTCCCCAAATCCCTAAAAATTAACACCATCTAGCTGTTATGGCCATGACATTTCAACAGTCCTAGGGCCTCTACTGCATGTGAATGTGGTGCTTGATGCCAGTCTGTGTGAAGCTATCCCACATGAGCAGTGCAGGCCCAGTGGTTTTTATCTGACGCTGTTCAATTACCTGGGTAACAACCTTAGGAGTGTAGAGACTGGTTCTCCAGCAGTGCTGCTGGATAATAAAGCAGTCGATTCATTAGAACTGGTCTTTGTTTCAATAAGTGGTGTTTCGGGCAGTTAACAACAGCTTTCAGGCTTCTTCTGATGGCTTCATCAAGCTGAGACTCAGCAGAGCTGTGGATGAGACCCTGCAGCTCTTGCAGAGAGGAGTTTTCCTTCTAGAAAGGAATCCCACTAAATGCAAATCCTTGAGCAAATTTTGAGGCTTGCAGATATATTCCCATTTTCATCTTTCTATCTTTTCCTTATTTTGCCTTCCGTGTGTGTGCGCGCATATAAAAATCCCAGTTTTACAGTGAGGTTCTTGGACCTCATTATGCAGAAAGTTGGTCTTGATGACACTACTCTTCATATATATGAACGGGCACTAAAATAATAAAAATGATTCTTCAGTTTATGCCAGTAACAGCTGCTGTATATTAGGGCTTTCTCTTTCATCTCACTTTTCTACTGTATCTTCTATTTTCTTTTAATGCTTTCTCTTCTCCAGAAAAAAGAAGGTAATTTCACTGGAGAACAAGTAGGTGAATCTTGCAGTCTGACCTGGAAACAGGAGGTTTGGTATTTTTCCAGTTCAAGGGGTTTCAAAGGCAGGTCAATATAGGCTTTTTTGTTAGTGAACAACATGAGAAACAAGTCTCAAGCTGTAAGGAGGCAAAGGGAAAGTCTAAAATGAGGATGATCAAACATTGGAAGAAATTGTCCAGTGATGTTGTGTAGTCTCTGTCCATGGAGATGCAAAAACATGACTGAATAAAACACGTCTGGATAAAACCCAATCCAGCTTCAAAGTGAGGTTCAGCTTCTGCTTTAAAAGTCATCTCTCCTACATGGCCTACAGAGGTCTTTTCTATGATTCTTTGCCAGCAATTTCACACTGAATAGTGTTTGGTGACCTTCTCATCCAAACTGACTTGGTGTAGAGACCCAGTCCAAAGGGTTAAACTAATTTTGTTTAGAATTATAGAATGAGCGTGAACTGTGGTCTTAGAAGAGTCACATACGACTGACTCATCCCCATGCCATCTGACATCGAGAATGCTTCTAAACGTACCATGGAGATATTTTAAATGGTACTTACTTTTTTATTATTATTATTTTAGAATTATCTAAAAGCTGGTCTTTGGTAAATACTGCAAATGATATTCTCTTCAGTTCATTATCTTTTTGCCTACGCTATGAAAGAATTAAGGACTAACCCAACTTGCTGCAGGCCATCAGATTTCCTCTTTGACCTTGTCTGCTATAATCTCATTGGTGTGTGTTCAAGACTGCTTAAAAACAAAACCTATGCTCCACAAAATAAATACAGGAGAAAAACTCTTAAGAAATGCTCTTTATTTTAAGCCCAATATGCTATCTTTATTTGATAGAGCTAAGTATTTGACTAGTATCTAGTTTTGCAATAAACAGAAGCTGAAATGTAATTTACCAGCTTTTCATGAATTGTTTATTCATGTCCACCCTAGGGATATTCCAGTACTATTGAATTACTCAGTATGATGTTGACAGCTACTTTAGTTTTTTTCCTCCTAATTTATGAAATGTGTTGTTATCCAATTTTTAGATCTGAGAATTAATTATCATGGACATGTGAGATTTTTGCAAAAAAGAGAATGTTTAGGAAAGTTAGATATAATGGGCCAAATTCTTCTCTGAATTAAAGTGGTGCAGCCCAACTTGACAGCAGAATATAGGCAATTAAATATTATTGCAGGATTGTTTTTTCATGTGTGACATTGCTTTCTAGATCTCCTAAAAATACTCCAGGGTTTGGGGGGAATTGGTTTGTTTTTCTCCTCTGTTGAAGTGGTGATACAGTGCACTTCTGTAATAAGAAAGGAAAAAGCAAACATAAAAAAGTCCCTTGACATCAAATTATTTTTCAGGCAGTTAATAGAGAATGATATTTATTTTCTCCAAGAAATTCACAAGTGAAGGCAAGCTCATTTTCCTTGCCAGTAACACAGGACAGGAGAGGAAAAAAAAATAAAATAAAATTTTTACCTAGGCTTCAGAATGATGAGCTGGATTGTGCTGAAAATCCTGAGGACTGGTCATGGCTGGTGCCACGGCCTCATGGAGGGATTTCACTGGGACAGAAATGTCAGCCCAAAGATAAGGACTGAAAATACCAATTAAGATCTAAGGAAATAAAAATACCTAGAATATAAGGAGGGTATTAATTAAGTGCAATATATAGCAGCTTTAGTTTCTTTAATAAAAAAATCAAAAAGAAAGATATGAAATATGAAAAATAAAAAATATTATTTTCAGCAGTATAAAATTGGAAGTGGAGTAAATGATAAACAGAAGACTGCAATACATATTTTCAATTAATGGTGAGCAGCTGGAGGTGAGAAATTTCACAGGTTCAAGATAACAGTATTTTGTTACTTTTTTTTTTAATTTGAAACATTCCTTTTTTTGAGGAAAAAAAAGTTTTTGCAGTCATTAGTTAAAATCTTTAAGTTTCTATGCTCTAGATTAGTTCAATATTTAAATATGTGGTTAAAATCAAGGATGAATTTGCGTTTTTCTTTTTTTCTCAAGCAAGGCTTTGAAGCGCACACACACAAACATTAACTAATGGCAAATCATATTATGAATATTCCTTGCTTCATATTGCCAGTTATCCCTGCAGTCTAGCATGCTGTAGGCTGCAGTTCTGAATTAAAATAACCGCATCCGTTTTGTTGATCAGGAATTGAACAGAGATGCTCTGTGCCATATATTCTCCTTGGGACCTACAATATATCACTGGCATTATTCCTAGCCCTCCCTCCCTGTCTCTAGTGCCGTATCCGTGTCCCTTATGATTCACAGTGGCTATTGTGAGACCTCCGGGGACATTAAAAATAATAAAAATAATAAAAATACTGGGTGTTGCTTATGTCTGTGTGGACATTTCATTAAAGCTCCACTGCTTTTCTGTTTTCAAGGATACTACATTTGTGTCCACCCCGTATAATAGTGCAAATGTAACCTGTCCAACTAATGGGTGATTTTTCTTTTTCCCCCCCGGCACTTTATTTCAGTTTATAATCAGTTGATGGGTGTTGTGTTGAGTGTTTATAAGTGAAGAATAACTCCACCAAGTTATTGCATTTGGCTTTCCTACCTACTCCATGCAATTACTTCTAAAGACACTGTGACTAACATTCTGTAATACGCAGCCTTTCTCATTTTATATGTGAAATCACTCTCATATTGGATATGCTGATGTAGTATTTGAATCCCTAGGTCTACTGAAATCACATTTCCTTTTTTAACCTTCTGGTGACACTGCTTAGAGTTTCTATTTATCCCCGGTGCTTTCAGCTGCACAATAATTCCATCATAAATGTCCTGCTTCATTGCATCCCTGCTGCAGTGGTTAGATTAGGCAGTACTCTGCACATTTGCTTGGTCCTGGCTATTTATTATGGCCAAAGGGCAAATTTGGAGGATTCTTTTCTGGAGCTTGGGGCCACTGCTCGAGTCGGGGGCAAAGCTCTGGTTCTGGAATTTGATGTTTATACAAGCTAGAGAGTTTTGCATATGAATTAGCATGAGAATAAGATAAACTCTCATAAGTACTAATGGCCACAGTTGTCCACTCCTGATGAAGCATGAAGTATAATATTCTGTTCACCTCTGGCTTCCAAGCATGGAGACAGCTTAATAAAAACACTTGTCCCATAGAGCATACAGCTTTCAGATCTCTGCTGTCTGGCCAGGAGTGCTCGCTAACAAGTGGTAGTGGAAAACCTTCCTGTCCTGTGGGGCATCTCCCTAGGTTTCTGCAACAACAATCCCGGACTGGGAAAGCTGTCCCTGGTCATCAGCAAGTGCCATGAGCAAAGTCCCCATCCCTTGGAAGTCTCAGGACACACAGTTCAGGTCTTCATGCCATAGGGCTGCAGCGAAATCCAGATTTGGCAGGAAGGAAGCTATCCAGTTCTTCACTCCAGCTTCAGAAGTCATCTTGCCTTTTCTAGCTGTTGTCCTCTACTGTATGAAATGCAAAGTGCCTTTGAAAAAAGCGTCATTTATTAATAAGATATATTATTTTAAATTTTGGCAGGTTACTTTCCAAAAAAAGATTCAGTGTGTCCTTAGGTAATGAAACTCTACACAATTCATGTCTCACCTCCTGCCACTACCTTTAGAAATGGGTGGGAATGAGTGATTACCCATAAATGGGAGGCATTTCTCCATTACTTAGAGAAGATATTTGGCAGTGATCATTTAAGCTTTAAGTGCTTTTTAAAAAGCCAGTGCCATTAATTTAGATGCTAGTTTTAAAACTTTAACAAGTGTCCCTTAAATTCTTCAACCCATCTATTATAAAATTACTCCATCTTCCGATTTCATCGTTGTTGACTGCTTTCTGCTCTATAATTGAACTATTAGTCTAGAATTCTTTATGTATCATAGAGCATTAATGAAAACATGAAATTAGGTATCGCTATGAGTACTTTAAAAGATGAAAACGTTTCCTTTGAAATCCAGGCAAAAAATGAAAAAATGCTAACGTGCTGCTGGGCCACAGTGCATGAGTGCATCTTCAAGTTCCTTTTAACCTCTGTTTGCAGGACCTTGCATGTTGCACTGAACTATGCTGAAGTTTTCTGTTTTAGAGACCTCTTCAAAAATTTCTTCGTTAGTTGACCTCATGGGCAGTGACTGGCCTAGTAAAACCTATCTGTAAGCTTCATAAAGTTGCAGTTCAGCTGCAATTGCAGTTTGGGGAATTTATTTATGGTGGTTTCAGAAAGCTGGAATTTTCAGCAATGGAGAAGGGCCCTTTTTCTTTGCTCTGTATCTCAGAAACATATCAGAGGCAGGAATGTTTTTTTTTTTTTTAACACTTAATACATTTATAAATTTTTCTTCATCCCTCATAGATGCCTCAAATTATTGCATAATCTCTAAGCAATGTAAACCAGTATGTAAGAATTTTACATGCATGTTATTTTATATGTTGTTTGATCTTATCATGATTTTATCAGAAGTGTTGACTTCTGCATTAGGACAACAACAGTAGTGGCCACTTGCATGTATGGTTGACTGCTGAGGACCTGAAGTTGCATGTTTTGTTAGAACAGGATTTTTATGTCAACTGATTGTTTTAGCAGCCAGGGCCTGAACGTACCAAGAATATATTTATGGCGTGTGAGAATATGAATATATGTGTGTGTGGTATATTTATCCCTCTCTATATTACATAGTTATTTATTTAATGATAATTTGTATTCATAGGAATTTACCCATATACCCAGAAAAAAAACTACCTGCTTCAGCTCTGAGCAAATTTAGTGAAATTAGATATGGTTAAGCAAAGTAATTTAAACTTGAGAATTTCAAATAGAGGATGAGTAAACAAACCTGCTGGCAAAGGCAGTGGCAGGAACACTGGCATCCTCTGACGTGCTAAGGAAAGACTAAATCTCTCTCTAAAGCATGTGTAGCGTAGCAAGAGAATGAAACGCCTAAGCCAGAGGATGTAACAGGATTCTCTTTCTTGGACAGATGGTAAAGATGAGAGGTAGATTCAGCAAAAGAGTTGTCCTTCTGCCTTACTGATCAATAGCAGCACTGCTGTACCTAGCACAGCTTTTATTCGGAGTCCTGGAGAATGCCTTGGCTTCAGCTCGGGAGAAGTTTTGATGAACATAAGGCCCATTTCCTCTTTGCTTTGCTTTTTTACAGTTACTCAATAACTTTATTTGAGTTTTACCATTACTCAATAACTTTTTAAAGCCAAACTTAGTGGCTTAAATTAAGAATAAAAACAAATTTTTCCTTCTGCAAATGCAATGGGCATGCCGCCGAACAAAAACAAGCACAGTTTACAGTGTAGAACACATACTATCTGGTTAAATAACAGTTCATTTAGTTCAGCGGGCTTCATTTGCTTCCCTAAAAATGTTCAGACAGGGCAGACTTCCCAGTTTAAATTGACATTCCATAGGGGACACACGTTGCACGCTGCTTTATAACTGCTGTGGATGCACTGAATGAAACTGCGTGGCTTATGAAATGAAAGGCAAGAGCAGGGCTCTCGCCCATCTTCCTTAATTTCAGTGAGCGTTCAGCCAAAAGGCTGGAATGCAACTTATTGAAAAACCACCTCAGGGAAGCTTTTTGTTACAAAATATACGATAAGACCGTGGGCGTTTCTGTAAAGTAGATCTTTGTTTCTTCAAGAGTCTCCTAATCTTAGTACAGTGTGGGTAGGAAGTCAGGGAATTCTGTGCGTTCTGTAATAACGAAGATTCTGAAAGTGGAGGAGCTCGATCTACCTTCTGTGCTTAGTACTCCAAATAAATAGACTGTGCTAACTTGGTAAAAGTGATTATTATTCCCTACGCATCCCTTTTCAGCTGGAACACAGACTTGCTGGTGTGCTCGAAACAGCAGAACACCCTGTTGTTTTCCAACTTTAGCTAAGCATTAATTAGTTGATAGTTTTACCGCTAAGTGTTATGGCATTGATTGCTATGTTGGGATTTGAAAATGTTACAGCCTTCTCTCAAGGCCTGCATGGTGTAGAGCACCTCTCGCAGCGCTGGGAGTGCTCAGAGCCCTGGTTTCCCAGCATCTCCCGTTCTTCTCATGCAGGATCTGAAGTGTTTGCAACAGATTTTGTGGAAGTCACATTCAGAAACAATTTTAATGGCCTTGACAGAATATGTACCTCTGTTTGGCGTAAGTGGGATGTGGGGAGACACCCGCAGTTAGAGAGGGTTTTGGGGGCTGGCGGGGAGAGCTGTTCCCGGATTAGGACTAATTGATGCTTATCGGAGCTATCGAGCAGTGAAAATTAACAATGGGGGACTGAAGTCTTGAGCAGAGGGGCTGGAGCAAGTTCCTCCAGGTGAACTGCACTGCCAAGGTCCACAGACATAGGCTGGAGCAAGTTCCTCCAGGTGAACTCCTGCACCGCTCAGGTCCACAGACATGAGCCATTTTCCTTCCTGGAAGAGGTGACTGAGGGTTTAGCTTTCTAAGAGCAGTGTGACAAAAAGCATTAGCCGTACTTACTGCAAAATCTCTGCTCAGGCTTGATGAGAAGGAAGCGAGGAGAGTGCCCTGAACCTCAGTGAACTTTGCTCTTTCTTGAGAGCAGGCAGGAAAGCCCCGGTGCAGGCTGGCAGCTTTGCTGGGCGCATCAGGCTGAGGGCAGGTATCGGTGGAAGCCTCCATCTGTGGCAGAAATGTATGTGCAGCTCCCAGGAAAGATCCGTGAAGGCGCTGGATAGTTAAAAACACAAAAAGAGAGATAACTGCAGTTGTGCTTTTCATTATCGACAGGATCCTAGCATTTAAAATAACTATCCCTGCCATAGTCTTCAAGGGAAGATCAAAACCCTATCATCACAACATCAAAAAGCATATTCTGAATGTTTTTTTAGTGAAAAACCTCTTTTTTTTTCTTTTTTTTTTTTTTCAGAGACTAAGGCATTCAGTGAGGCTCTAGGGCGGAGGCTGTTTATATCTCTTCTTTTTAAAAGACACTTGACAGCTGATCCCAGGAGAGGGTCTCGCAGTCTTTAAAATTTTATTAGGCTGCAATATTTGGAAATTTGAGGCTAGACTTGAGCCTTTGAGGGAGAGTATTCAGGGGCATGAATCTTTTAAGCTGCAGTGCTGCAAGAGATGATTTCAGCAATTTGCAACAGACCGTTTGTCAAGAGGACAATGAGGCATTTGTGAGCAATATACGATGGGAATAAGCTTCAAATTTTTCATATAGCAATGTTGGAATAAACACTGTTATGTCTGTGTGGTTTACATGGTATTTAAAATAGCGCAGACGGCCTCCAAGGGAGTATAAAGCCATTTTTTAATATATAAATCTCAATTTCAGATCAAGCTGGAGAAGAAAACAAAGCAATTTAAGAAAAGCGCTAACAAAATTTTTATCAGAATTTGTCAGCTAATAAGGGTAGGCTGAAAGACAGCCTAGATTTGGGGCTGCCTAAAGGAATTAACCCGGCCTCCCCTCGCATGGCGTTTAGTGACCTTTTAGTGGTCGACATAAGGTCGGGTGCTGTGACTCCTGACGCACTGAGAGGCAGGAGGACTGCTTAATGTATTTTTTTGTACTACTTTTGTCCTACTTCTCTAAACTACTGTCTTAATTTCATAGAAGTCCCATGGTTGCAAAATTGAGATTTATATAGGGCCGTAACTCTACGGTAGAACAAGATTTATTCAATTTAGGAGATTTTGAGTGGAAAAGAGGCTGGTAGTATCCTATAAAACTTGAACTTTCTTGCAGATGGTTTGTAGTATTCAAAATGATCTATACTCCAGTGACACGTATATTTTACTATGATTTTCAAGAGCTAAGACTTACTGAGTCTTTTGATAATGTAAATGGCATCCAGACCTATTGTAAAATTCTGAAAATAAGGACATTGGGATCCATAGAAAACAGTTTAAATTGCATCTGTTCACCAGTGAATTAAAGCACTATATGGTGCAGCATCAGCATGGACTGCAGATGACACAGTGGAAAATAAAGTTAGCAGTGTGTTTTCCCTTCTTCAGGGAAGATCTGTACTGGTAAATATAGTGCCAGTAGAGGAAAAACATAATGTTAAAGTATCTCATAATACTGCCTTTCCCAGTCATCACTGCAGCAAGGCAACTGGTCCCCCTCGGTGTCACAGCAGTAGGGAAATTTCAGCTACAACAGGATCCACAACATCTTTATCTACTCTCTGTCTTCAAACAGACCCAAATGACACAGCCATTTTCCTTCCTGGAAGAGGTGACTGAGGGTTTAGCTTTCTAAGAGCAGTGTGACAAAAAGCATTAGCCGTACTTACTGCAAAATCTCTGCTCAGGCTTGATGAGAAGGAAGCGAGGAGAGTGCCCTGAACCTCAGTGAACTTTGCTCTTTCTTGAGAGCAGGCAGGAAAGCCCCGGTGCAGGCTGGCAGCTTTGCTGGGCGCATCAGGCTGAGGGCAGGTATCGGTGGAAGCCTCCATCTGTGGCAGAAATGTATGTGCAGCTCCCAGGAAAGATCCGTGAAGGCGCTGGATAGTTAAAAACACAAAAAGAGAGATAACTGCAGTTGTGCTTTTCATTATCGACAGGATCCTAGCATTTAAAATAACTATCCCTGCCATAGTCTTCAAGGGAAGATCAAAACCCTATCATCACAACATCAAAAAGCATATTCTGAATGTTTTTTTAGTGAAAAACCTCTTTTTTTTTTTTTTTTTTCAGAGACTAAGGCATTCAGTGAGGCTCTAGGGCGGAGGCTGTTTATATCTCTTCTTTTTAAAAGACACTTGACAGCTGATCCCAGGAGAGGGTCTCGCAGTCTTTAAAATTTTATTAGGCTGCAATATTTGGAAATTTGAGGCTAGACTTGAGCCTTTGAGGGAGAGTATTCAGGGGCATGAATCTTTTAAGCTGCAGTGCTGCAAGAGATGATTTCAGCAATTTGCAACAGACCGTTTGTCAAGAGGACAATGAGGCATTTGTGAGCAATATACGATGGGAATAAGCTTCAAATTTTTCATATAGCAATGTTGGAATAAACACTGTTATGTCTGTGTGGTTTACATGGTATTTAAAATAGCGCAGATGGCCTCCAAGGGAGTATAAAGCCATTTTTTAATATATAAATCTCAATTTCAGATCAAGCTGGAGAAGAAAACAAAGCAATTTAAGAAAAGCGCTAACAAAATTTTTATCAGAATTTGTCAGCTAATAAGGGTAGGCTGAAAGACAGCCTAGATTTGGGGCTGCCTAAAGGAATTAACCCGGCCTCCCCTCGCATGGCGTTTAGTGACCTTTTAGTGGTCGACATAAGGTCGGGTGCTGTGACTCCTGACGCACTGAGAGGCAGGAGGACTGCTTAATGTATTTTTTTGTACTACTTTTGTCCTACTTCTCTAAACTACTGTCTTAATTTCATAGAAGTCCCATGGTTGCAAAATTGAGATTTATATAGGGCCGTAACTCTACGGTAGAACAAGATTTATTCAATTTAGGAGATTTTGAGTGGAAAAGAGGCTGGTAGTATCCTATAAAACTTGAACTTTCTTGCAGATGGTTTGTAGTATTCAAAATGATCTATACTCCAGTGACACGTATATTTTACTATGATTTTCAAGAGCTAAGACTTACTGAGTCTTTTGATAATGTAAATGGCATCCAGACCTATTGTAAAATTCTGAAAATAAGGACATTGGGATCCATAGAAAACAGTTTAAATTGCATCTGTTCACCAGTGAATTAAAGCACTATATGGTGCAGCATCAGCATGGACTGCAGATGACACAGTGGAAAATAAAGTTAGCAGTGTGTTTTCCCTTCTTCAGGGAAGATCTGTAGTGGTAAATATAGTGCCAGTAGAGCAAAAACATAATGTTAAAGTATCTCATAATACTGCCTTTCCCAGTCATCACTGCAGCAAGGCAACTGGTCCCCCTCGGTGTCACAGCAGTAGGGAAATTTCAGCTACAACAGGATCCACAACATCTTTATCTACTCTCTGTCTTCAAACAGACCCAAATGACACAATGATGGTGTTTGGTACTGTGAAGTACAAGTTTCCAAATCCATCTGGCTCAGCTGCCTTCTCAGACACTCTCTTGGTCATTACCAGGTACTCAGTATAAAGATGCAGACTAACCAATTTCTTGTTCAGGCTGACCTGAAGTACTAAAAATGAAATTATTGGAGAATTAGAGAAAATTTATTTCCCTTACAGACAGCTATTTAAAAACTAAGCTTTTACAGGATAGGTGGTAGGATTGCTCCAGCTTACTTTCAAAGGTGAAAAAAATGCACAAGCACTTTCCTTTTACACCTGAAAGCCGATCAGAAAACCCAGTTATTCCTATCTGCTGCAGAATATTAGGCTGTACTATATGTATTTGCATCAGTGCAGAGATTAGACTGTCCTGAGCTATTTTAATTCCAGTGTACTTTCAGCTTTCTTAGATGATGCAAATACACATACATCTTGTTGCAACTTCATTTTCCAGTGCTTTTTCTAAATTATGCCAGAGGCAGCAAACATGTTCCTTATTTTATTCCATCATGCTGCATACTTGTGTGAAAAATCTGACAGATTTGTCCTTTAATTTAAATTGACCTATTTTCAGTCTTTGCTGGGCTTGCAGGGTCCATACAGAAGGTACATGGGTAGCATCTTCCAGTTAGGAATGATTACTATGTAGGAAGGAGGAGAAATATTAATTCCTATCAGCTCCCACTCAGAAATGTCATCCTTGTATTTTAAAAACTTGAATGATGCATGTTGCCAGAGAACACAGCGAGACATTTCAGAAATATTCATTATGTTAATCTGCTTCAACATCTGAATATTCAGCTCGAAGAAACTGATTTTCCAGATGTGTTTAGCAGTCATCACTGCACTGAAAGATAATAATTGAATTGGCATTAACTTTAAAGATCTAGCAGAGGCCCTTCGGTGGTGAACAAAGACAAACTGGAGGATTCAAGGTTAGTGGAACTTTTGAGCAATTAGTCTTATAAAAATAAGTGAAAATGATTGTCCAATTTCATTTTGAAATACTTTTCAGCTTTGGGTTATGATTTTCCTGGTGAACTCTGGCTAACCTGCCAGGTGCTCTGTTAGCCCTGCTCCTGCCACGGTCTGCGGAGCAGAACCCAAATCTGCTCCCTGAGATCCTCATCTCTGAAAACCCACGCAGTGAAGGTCAGTTGCAAATCAGAGGTGCCACCCTGGCCACATGTGAGAGGATGGGGGCCTGTGACTGCTCCATGTGCTGCCAAGTGTCACCATGGGAGCCTTGGTGCAAAAGGTGGCTTCTTGACAGCAGCCAAGGAAATAAATAGGCAGGAGGACTTGCTGGAGTCTAGCAAACCGAATGAGATGGTTGTTTTTAATGGAAGGAGGTGGCAGTGGGAGGCAAATGACCTATTGACTGGTGAAATGAAAGCCAGCCTTTCTGAAGAGCTACCATTTGTAACTCCAGATTTAGGAGATGTCAATGAGTCGTGTACTTCATGATGCAGGAGTGGGAGACGGCTGAGGCTCTTCTAGGCCCTTTCAGTATGTTCGTAAGAAAGAATAAATGGCCATCTATGGCCAATAAATGGCCTGTCCCCCTGGATTTGTGGACATAACTGGAATTAAGTAATTCAGTAAGTCTGAGTTATATTTGACGTGTCACAACTAAACTTTCTTGCGTTCCTTTGTGTGAGACAGACTATCAGGAGACTTTCAGAAACTTGGAACTTGCTCACCTGGGCCACGGTGTGATCTTTCTTCAAATCTAGAAAATGTTAGCTAGAAAATATTCCATGCACATCACATTTTGTGCCATATCAATCCCTTGCGCTTAGTTACTAAAGACGTTTTATGCAAAGATGGAACCTTCTATTTTGTTTCAAGAGTTCATCTGCTTTTGCTGCTTTTTCTATCATGTGAAATCAGTCTCTCTCCAGCAACTAGAAAATACCCAGTGTTTTTCTCATGTTGTTTTAAACACTTAAATATTTTCCATATTTTAATACCTCTACAGAATCCACATTTTTACCTATGCTATAGGTAATATTTTTACCTTAAGAATGATTGCACCAGGTTACACCAGTTCTGGGTATATTACTCAGTAAATGAAGTAGTAAAAACGAAGGATGTCTTCACTATGTTATTCTCTTGTGTCACCTCTACTATGTCTCATTCCCATTAATCTAACAGTCATGTCAGTTCCCTATTTGCACCATCTCTCCATCTCTCTCTCTCTCTCTTTTTTTTTTTTCTCTCAAGTCCTTCATTACAGGTGCTTTTTTTTAACCTTACTTTCTACTACCTTAGCTCATTTGGGTACAGGCGTAATATAATATCTCAATAATATTCCTATCGTTCTCTGCTCTGAGAGACAGGCTATTTAAATGAAATGTCCTTCTGACTGGAGAGCTTTCTCTTGTGCCAGCTGGACCCCAGTAACCTTAAATGTTGACTCATAATAGCCCATTTACCAGGTCTCTCACTGAAATTGTTTCTTAGCAATATATTTGCACTCACGAAGTTCAGACCCAACAAGAGAGGTCTGTTTTGACACTCCACGCTTCCAAAAGTGCTCTCATGATGTATCAAATAAGCATGTAATATCTAATGGCACTCATAGCAGCCAACAGTAACATATCAGCACAGCATCGTTGCTCAGTTGGTGTCATCGTTATGATGGCAGAACACACTTCAAACCATCTTCCATCGTTAAATTTATTAAAAGGAGCATTTTCATGTGGTATGGGTGTAACAATATTCATGATTTCTCATCGTGAGTTTTCTGTATAAGTCTAAAATTATTATTAATGCTGATGATAATGTAATTTGTTTTGTGATCTTAGCAGAAATAGTATTTCAGGTTACAGCTCAATTTGTTGAAAGATATTTTGTCAGATCAACACGTTGTTTTGTGCTTAGCTAGTGCCACTATATTTTATCCTTTCAGCAAAATCTTACCATCAAAATAAGAATAAATTGATATTTACAGCTGCAGTATTACAGGGTTTTTTGTTGTTGTTTTGTTTTGTTTTTGTCTTCACTGCTTGAGTTAAAAACTGTATCTAAGGGAACTTTGAGTCGGGTTGTTGAAGAAACAGGGCTTCTGCGCTGGTTCTGCCTGCTGTCACTGTTGTGCTGCCTCCGCTTTCCCGTTCCAGTAGGCTGTTAATGTGCTGGCCAGTTTCAAGTAGTTATTGCTGAAGGTTAAAGATCTAAAAACATATTAGGTTTCAACATTTTTCATCCAAGTGAGAAGCCAGATAGGAATGGAAGATACAGTTTAATGCCCTCACCGAAGGAAATGATACTGTGGGAATTCCACGCTGTTAGCAGACAGCAAGGATGGTAGGAAAGGATATTTCATAACTCCTGCAGCTCGTGGAAATACTTCTGGAGTATGAAACGTAAGAGATGAGCTTCTCAGCTGGCTCTTATGGGCAGATCCTCAACGTAATGACTACAGTTATTAACTTCACACCTTTACCTTCCTGATCAGGTGTAAAGATTCATTTGAAGTGGTTGTTTCAAAATCTTTCTGATTTCAGTATTGATTATCAAAATCTCAGCACAGGAGATCTGTGGAACAGCTGTCAAATCACTAAGTGAGTGTTTTTAAAATAATCTTAATGAGCAAGTTCACATATAGCCACAGGCAGTTGACATGCTGTCTCCTTTTGATATTTTGACCTGGATAAACTGTTTAAAGTTATATTTGTCATTATAATCAACATCATTTTTTGCTGGTTTTGTTCCTTTCAATTCAATGATTTTTTTTTCTGTTCTGCCAATAAATGTTGGACATATTTTGTTTCATATTCTCATAATCCAAGGAAGTTTTTATACTTACTATTGCCATCTTTACTATGATTGCCTGAGAGAAATGGAAAAACATGTTAGTGATTTTCAAACATTTTCTTCCAAAGGTATACCTGCATATTTTTCTTCCTGTTGCATTTTTGGAAGAATAGTTTTAGTCAAAACAATTGCATGGAGATAAATGGAAGAAAAAGTGTTTCTAGATCAAAAAGAAAGGAGATATCCATCTGCCTTGAAGCTATTGTCTCCTTATTGAGAAGCCGATGACCTGAGTGGCCCAATCTCTTTGAGCTCTAGACCTTTTTTATAGGATGGTATTTAGCATCATTTGAGCACCAGCTGTAAATTATATCATATGGACAAGTCCAGAATGATGTACTGGTTTTACAATATGCTCTGTTCTTAAAAAGGAGTTTATTTCAGTGTTATTTATTGTAGGGAAGGCTTTAGAAGGAACTTAAAACACAACAACCCCCAAGCATCTTAATTGTAGTTAATAAATGTCTCGTTTGTCCAGTGTTTTCATATGTAGTATATCAACCTCCAATTTCTGTTTGATTTTAGTTATAATATTCCTTAAGCTTATTTTTTCACAATTTAAAAATGACAGTTGCATTAACTTAATAACCTTTACAGAATAAATTAGAAAGTAGCAATGCCTTTAATAAATGTTGTTCATAAAATACAATTGTTAGGGGATACTTAATTAGAAATATTGTGTGGTCAAAATAAGAATAGAAATGTATGCGAGAGATAATGTTTCCTTGCTAGCAGCAACATCTTGGTTGCACAGAGTAATTGAAATAACTCTTGTTATAACTACCCAGACGTGCTGTGTATTTTGTAGCAATATTTGTCACCTAACCTGAGCAAATTCAAAAATTGGTCAATGTCTTAACAACATGAGTATGATATTTTAGAGAATATTGTTAATAGCCCTTTTATTGTGAGAGTCAAAGAGGTAGTTAAGAACCCAGGAGACTTCCACCTCAGATTTCACCATGTTTCATCAAAATGTGCCCTTCCTTCATCCTGCCTATTCTATATGGAAAGGTGTTGGGGTTTTTTGTTTTGTTTTGAAAGACCTTTTTGTGATGATTTTTTGTTGAGAAGCCAGTGTAGAAATATGGTGTATTTGCCAGGTAATGTTTATGTTTCCTATTGGTTTGGGCATAAAGCACAAATTAATCCCATGAAAGGCCCTTTAGGGTGACTGTTTCCTAATGGACAGTAATAGACACTGGATGTCCTCATTAGCATTAGGAACATTAAGTTTTGCGACAACAGCAGTGACAAAGGTGGCACAGAATGAAAGATAAACCTGGTGAAGGCAGTTAGAAAGGCTTGGCTGAAGGCTTGGGTGTTTGGCTGTTGATAGGAGAAGCAGGAAGGAATCAGAGGATAGTTTTATGCAGTCCACGTTTAGTACTGAGGGACAACAGTTTGAATGCATGTTTACGAGTGCATTTTTTCCCTCCCTTTCTTAAAGATAAACCTGGTGAAGGCAGTTAGAGAAAAAAAATGCACTCATAAACAGTCAACACCCTATCACCAACACCTATCAACAGCCAAGACCCAAGCCTTCAGTCAAGCACTTCTTTCTCCTGAGTCTTTGGGTTTGACCCTTTACTTGAATATAACAAATAGTAGATAATCTCTGTATGAACTGCTGTTGGTGAAATATGTTGGGGCATCGTAATTAATTGGAATACACACACACACACACACACACAAAAAAACAAGATTTCTCATTTAAAGTAACCATTACAAAGCAGAGATTATCTCCTGTTGGTGTTGGTTTTAACTGGTGCTTTTGTACATTTCTTTAGACATTGTTTATAAATTATACATTTACTTACATTTCAATGTATCCATTTAGCTTGAGCTGACCTGGAAGTTGAAGGACAGCAGTACAGTGTTCTTGGCAGTGGTGCTGGCTGTGCTCGTGATGGGGCCATATAGAGCATTTCATGAGGCAGCCTATTCTTTACTGGCTCTAGTGACCACCATAAGGCTACTGATTGGTTAATACAGCAGCTGCTGTATTGCTTGATGCAAGTGTGTGGAAGAAATAGAGAAAATTATCTCAACTCACAAAAACAATTTTGTCATTTTGCTAAAGAAAAGTAGCAAAAGAATAAAAAGGGGTTTTTTTTTTTTTGAGGAAACAAAACATTAGTCACTTGAACTGTTGACACAGCATAATAATTATGTGTAAAATACAAAAAGAATGGGGAGAAGATCTTATTAAACAGTAATAAAATGTATAAATGAAATTCTAGGGAAGCTAATTTTCATTTTTTGCCTTACCACTGATTATAGAGAAATTCTGAAGTATCAATCTTGTAATCAAATCCTGATGACCAAAAATGCATAAGTTGAACAATGAAGCATCACATCTACTTCCTTCCTTCTCTTTTTAATCTGAAAGGTTTTAAAAATCAAATTCCCATTATTAATTTGTTGACTCATAATATTACATGATCTCAACTGGGAAAAGGACTATACATCCACATCCATGAACGTGTTGCTCATGCTTTCAGAAGGTGTTTTCTGTAGGCTCCAGATTAGAAATAATCATACTCTGTTGTAAGATTCAAATAGAAAATCAAGCCAATATTAGCAAAGGAAATCTAAGCAAAGATAAGTTGTTTTCACAAGAATGTTATGAAAGAAACCCCAGCCCCCTCAGGGTAAGTAATACTGAGCAGAAGGGAAATATTGATGCCTCAAAGTAGCAGCAAAAAGCCTTAGAAATCAAGGGAAAGATGGTCCATTGCGTTTTTAGGTGCTTGGTCTTTTACCTGGGTTGCGAGGAAGCCTGGTTACAGGCAGCCCTGTCAGCTCAGAGCTGTGTTCCCTCTGCCCTGGAAAACGCTGCCAGGACCAAGATGACAGTGCTGATCACAGGATTCTACAGTGATCGTTTCTTATATCTGCGGTCCTAATAAACCAGAGGAAAGAGAAACTGAGAAAGGACTTGCAGTTGAAAGCTCTTTAATCCAGGGTAATGTGAAACATTTTGGGAGCTGCCCTTGGGGAAAAAAAAAAAAAAAAAAAAAAGCATAGAAAAAATGAAGATGCTGTATTTGTCAAAATAAAATGTAGTCATGACTTAGGAAGATTGGTTAAAATCTTCAGGGAGTAGATACCTAAAAGCGATCACCATCAGCATCTCCTCCTCTGTGCTCTAAGAGTCCACATTGTGACAGGTGAAAAAGCAGGATTGTTCTATATAGTGTAATATATCTTCATGCCATAAAGCAAAAGTATATTGTAAGCACAGTGGTGAACCATGGCGACGTGATGGTATGGCTGCAGTTTGCAATGAAGATTGGGTTCTTACAGCTGACTGTGGCACAAAATATCCAAGTGCAAACGTATTTGGGAAGAAAGCCATTTTCCATTGTTTCCCTACATTTATTTTACAATATATTACTATATTATAAATATAAGTGCCAAAAGTTGTGTTTATTGAAACCTCTATTTATTTCCAGATATGGGACCTCATTACGCTAATAGTATACTATTATGTAAATGCATTTTCTATAAATGTCTATTATCTGTAAGTAGTTTAGTCTCTACATCCCCAATGTAATATATCAAACAATAACTCATTTGTCAAAGAGAGACAGTTCATTAGTATTCAGCAATCATTTGGACAGAATAAAACAGCAACAGTATAAAAATTGATGTTGCGAAACTTAACAAATGAGGGAATAAGGAAAGTGTGATTCAGGAAATTGCAGGCCTGTCCTCAAGGGCCATTTTTAGGTCACTTGTCTGCATTTTAATATTACATTTGTTTTAAAGAGAGTCTCCAAGTTATTAGATTGGGCGGGAAGCCAATTTGCAACCATGACTCCAATATCCAGGGGGTTCGGTAAATGGGAACGTGACAACGCTTGGGACAGAGCGAGGGTGAAGGAGGTGTAACAAAGTCGACTGTGGTATTGTAGCTCAGTTTTGCAATTAAATTACTAAATGGCATAAACCTCCATTTTTAATGGGTTTAAATGCTAAGAGAATTGCTCTTAAAATGTATTACTTTTTAAGACAAGGGGGGAAAGAAATAGGTGCATGTCTATGTAGATTTAAATTATGCTTTTTCTTGTGTTCATTTTGAAATTCAATTACTGTGTAGATACTCTTAGATGTGTTTTGCCTGCCTATAGCCAAGTCTGGTAAGATTTCAGATTTACAGTTTTATGTTAAAATTCTACGCAGCTATCAGACATTGTGCAGTTCTCAATTTCTTTCATGACATTTAATGTCTTCTCAAACCAGCGGTGTCTTTTCTTCTCACACGCACGGGTTTCTCTTGAATTCATGTGCATTATCTGAATTATAGGGATATTGAATTTTTACTTACTTATTTTAGAGAGACATTTACATGGGAGATTTCAAAATACCTGAAAGTGCCTCTTCTCTCATCACTGCTGCAAGGGTTGTTTGAATATGAATCTCTTTTATGTGAGGAGTTTGAAGGACGCCGTGTATGGCCTTTAAATACCTTGCTAAGCAAAGATGCACTTTCTTCCCTGCCTCACAGAAAATGTCAGCAGCAGATTTGGGGAATTTGTACATACTGGTGCATATTGCTCATGGCAGGGCAGAGAACAGCCCTGGCAGCGCACCCCGGCTTTGGCCTGTCAGCCCGTGCGTAGAGAAGACCCGGGCCTCTTCCCAGAACCCAGGGCCTTTGGCATGCAGTTTGTGCACACTTTTAATTTTTTTTGTTTATTTCTTTGACCCAAAAATAAATGAACTAGATAGGTACCTAGATCCTGAGAGGAAGTGAGTTTTCCTGTGTGCTTGATCCAGATGTCTCTCTTGTCAGGCTTATTCATGAGAATGTGCCTGTTCATTTGATTCAATATTCTGTTCTCCTGTTATTTTTTTCCTAAAAGAACTGTAACCTCCATTCATCAGGGCTAAGATTAGCCATCTACAGCTTTTCCAAAAATACCGAGAGCTACACAGTTGCTGTTGAATCAGAATTAGAATAAAACCTTCTTATAATGCTTTCTCTTTTATATTCAGCTCCCTCATTTCCATCCTTCACAGCTAAATCGGGTTATTTAGATTACAGCAAGGTCTGAACCAACTCAGATGAACAAAATTATCTGCAGAGCCTATTTACATTTCTTTAAGGAAACACTACACTGGCTTGGTATTAAAAAGGCTTTGGGAAAAAGCCTAAACCTAAATGTGATAAGCATAAAACTTTTGTGAAGAAATGATAAGCTTAAAACAGAAGTTAGCATTTTTTTGTAATACAAAATGATTATACTTTCAGAACATGATGTATATGACAGTTAATTAAATGACATGTTAGAGTGGTCACTTTTTATAAAATTCAGAAGATAATAGTTGCACAGTGCTGTCTGAAATACCTAGGCTATTACAACTTACTGCAAATTACCTTCACTAATTCAGCTACAGCTGTGACAAGCATTTGTAAACATTGGGCTGATTTTAAAAAGTACTGTGTGTGTGTATATATATGTGTGTGTGTGTATATATATATAAATATATATGTATATGCTCCTGGAGTTGGCCTGAAATAGGTTGAAGTGCCCAGATGTGCGGCCGTCTGCCCGTGACACGCCAGGTCTCCTCCCTGCTCCCTCGCAGCACGGAGCAAGCCAGGATCTCAATTCTTTTGTTTTCAACTGTGAAATTGCCTTCACAATCTGCATTGCTGTATTTTCTTAGATAGTAGATGATACCCCAGATGTGGTCCTTTGATTAGCCTTTATCTACCACAACTTCCTTCCTAAGTGGATATTACCAGGCTGTATGTGGAGAAGGAAATCCTATTGCTAAGGCTTCAAATCTTTGTTTTTCCAGCCTCTTTTCTCATGGTGGAAATCATGTACCTTCATAGTCAGTCTTTAAAAGTAAGACAAATTTTAATTGTATCCATTCTATTAATAAAAGCAGTAATTGAAAAAGGAGGATGTTTCTGATGTTGTGGAAATGTGATATGAAAATATTTGATACGTGAAAAGTAACCTGCCATTTAAGCAGTAGTGTGAAAAGCAGACAGTTCAGAACAGATGCTCTGTAGTGATACTCTTTTCAAAATGTCATCTCTGCTGTCACGCGTGCTGTGCTGCTTTGGTGAGCAAACAAGGAGTGCTACAAGTGCAGCTGACGAGCAGGCAGAGACCATGCATCGATGAGAATGAAGCAGTGTTTGTCTTGGGATCCTGCAAAACTGGAAAATGAAAATCTCGTTTTTCATAAATAACAGTTTGAGAGGTAATGAGTCACTCACAGGCAGTCTGCTAATGACTGACTGTACAACTACCAGGTGTGGGTTTACAAAAGGCCCTAGCACAACCAAGCTAATAACAAGTGCTTTATTTATTATAGCCTGAAATGTCACCTAAAGGCAATGTCTGGCTGACTTGTCTATATTATCCCTTGTTAGTGTCATTTCAGCACATTAGGTTTGTTTTATCTTCCCCTTCAAAGGACCATCATTTGAAGCTGTCTGTCTCTCAAATATCTCAGAGATTTTTCCGGTCATGTATTCTTAATTAAATGGTACATATAGCTTTTTACACCAGTAGTCTTCCAGATAATCCTCAAAAGGGAGAATTGTAATCCTCATCTTACACATGGGAAATGAGGCTTGGAGCTCTGATCCCTCTCCAGCTAAGAGGAAAGGAAACACCCGTGCAGCTGGCACAGGAGGACGGGCTTGCTGCTTCCAGCTGGGGATGCTGCCCATCCTAACATCCTGAACGGCTACGTGTCTCTTAAAATCATGCATTATCCAAAGGAGGCTATATATATGACTATATATAGCATAATATATGATGTTATATATTGGATATTTTGTATTGTGTGTATTATTAATTGTTTATATAATAGATATTCATGCAAAAGTTGTGAGATGCTCTAAGTTATTTGAAAAGAAGGGCCAAAAACCAAGGCATGCACAAGTTGGTGGGTTGTTTGTGCTTGTTATTACTAGGCTTGAATTTAGCCCTAGTTTGTCTATTGAGAAACAGAAGATTGGAACTCATAAATTCTTATTGGACTCCTAGATTGGGTGATTTTTCTTGCATATCAGCAAGTGAACTTATGTATATGCCAGGTTCGTATTTTTCCTTTTTTTTTTTTTTCCATTGTGTTGTTTCAGTGGCTGTGTCAAATTATGGGACCAAATTCAGAGTTGCTGTAAGAGTAATCGCTGCTTTCTAGCCCAAAGGAGTATTATTTAATCATGCAGTGACTGAATTTGGTCCATACAAAAATATGGTCTGTGTTTCTGTGTCTGTTGCAAAACAGGGCACGTATTTATCTGGGGGTGCAACCAGGAGCCAACCAGGTTGTCCTTCAGGTTCTTTCACACAAGAAAACTGGCGAATAGCAACTTCATTCACAAAAGAGTTTGTGGGTTTTTTTTTTTTTTTTTTTGTCGAAGCTGGTAGCTAATCTGTCCAGGCGCTGAATTGACAGTCTGTAGCTCCCAGAGGTGATGCCTTTTTGGAGCTCTCCAGCTGCCTGGCAGATGGCTGGCTGCCAGGCACACGCAGAAGGTGCCTCTCCACCTTCCGCATCAAGTGAGTCGCTTACGGAGTCGGTGAAGTTCAGCCAATTGCTGCTATAGATTAATATAGAAAGCCACTAAATGGGAGCTGAGAGTCATGCAAATGAAGGCCCAAAAATGTGAGCTCTGCTTCTAACAAGGGAGCAATTTGATATCAGGCTTAGGTTTTGTGGATGCTTATTGATGTTCTGCAGCAGCTCCACTGCTGAAGTCCATAGAAAGCTTATTTAAGGGAGAATGAGAGTCCTGAGTTTTTCAGGTTTATAGGCTTGTATCTATGGAGCTTGGTGTATCACCAACCTTAACCTTTACAAATCCTAAATTAACTAAACTTCGACAGATTTATTGCAGCCGGCTCTTGCAAAATCTAGTATTACCTGCTTTTGGACATCATTTCCTAATCTAGAGGGGTTCATTAAGGACTGATTTAAATGTGTTAGTTGGGAAAGGGCCAGCAAGAATGGAATTTTGAAAATTCTTCATATTATAATGCCTGATCCAGTGATAAAGACTTACCTTTTAAGAATGACATGGTAGCATACTTTATATATCACGGCAGTATTTAAAAGTGGGTGCATCTAAGAGCCTTTCAGCTATCCATGTTGGAAATTGGTCTGCGTAGGAAGCAGAAAGGCCGATAGCTGCCGTGTCCCCCCTCTTAGTTCTCAGCTGCAGCAGCTCTGATTTTTTTTTTTTTCCACTCTAAGGAGAGCCTGGAGATTCCTAACGTAGCCGTGGAGCCGCTTGATTCTGCCATCTAACCCATTTCAAAATACAATTAGCCTGGGGTTGGATCTAAGGTTTATGTCGTTGTGATTATAGAAACAAGAATAGCGGCGTTGAGAATTACATGATTCGCTAATTGTACCAGCCCCCTGCCTCTTTTTTTTTCTCTTATTACAAATTGGCTCCAAAGCTCTTAAGTTTTGGAAATGTATTTAATCTAAATTTATGCAAGAGCACTGTAATGACTTATCTTCTAGATTAGAAGCATTTCTTAATCACTTCCAGCGTTTAGCTCCTGATTGGCAAAGCACTTAAACATTAAGTGCTTGGGTGCTCCTGCTCTTCACGGAGTCGGGTCTGAGGACTCGATGCCGAATTCCCTCAGGTTTTACACGGAGTCGGAGCGCAGCCCGTGAACAGCCATGCTCTTGAAGGCCCTTAGCAGACACGCAGTGAACTGGGGCCCTCAGAAGGGCCGGTAGCACCATGGGAGCAGCAGATACCGGGGTCTTTCCTGAGCTCGGGACTTGCCAGAGAAACCTGCCCAGCACAGAGGCCTGTTCAGCCCTTTGGACTCAAGACTAACTTGTCTGGCAGTATAGACTGAGACCTTTCAAATACCAAACTCCAGCCTTCACTGATGAAAATTTAGTGCTTTAACAAGTGACACCTCTTGTGGCATCTCATGCTGACTTGTATGTGTTTCACTGCTTCTATATTCAGTTGCTGAGTCCTGGAAACCAGATTTCCAGCCATCTTCCTTACTCAAATGTGCGCCTCCACTTGTGTGAACAGATGCTTTTGCAGCTGTGCTTGCACATGTTAGCAGCCACAGTGCTTAAGTGCCTGCAAGTTTTAGAGTTTATCCCCTTGAGCTTTTGTAAATGCTCTTTTGGGGCTCCAGCCCTGCTGCTGGTGTGTTTGCAGGTGTCACTCGTGTTGATGGATGTTTGCAGCCTTTCATGGCTGCACAGGATTGATGAGTACAGCAACGGGGGGGTGGAATAGCAGGTGCTGAAAACCACCCTCTTTTTCTTCTAGTTTACAGTTTTCCAGAGTACTTCGACTATTTAATTGTATTATAAATGTAACTATTTTTTGTAGCATTTTAAACATGAGTATCTTGCCTGAAGTTTTAATCTGTCATGGGTTGGCTCTAACCATCAAATAGAAAAAGAAAAGGCTTATTAGAGACGTTTTCTAGTAATGTGTTTTTAATTCTAAGTGCTTTCAAACAGCAGTTATCTGCCAAAATCTAACTGGTAAACAGCACAGATGTTTCTTTGACTTCTCTCACTGCCTTTAAATATAACACCTCAGTACCAAATGCCTCCAAATCAGAGGGGAAAAAATGAAAACAATCAGTGCAGACACTGACTGTTTCGAACTGAAGCTCGTGTTCATGCTGGATGTGGAAGGGTTGGGAGCCATTTTCTGTCACTATTTGGGAAGATTCGACCCCTCTGTAATGAATGTAATGAATCTAAGAGCTCTATGAGTTAAATACCAGGAATGTAGAATAGTGGCTACATCATTGTCTACCAGGATGGACAAGAGCTAGTAACCAGAGTGAAATTTGGTAACTCAATCCTGCTACATAATGGGCTAAGTTTATTTTGTTGTCCCTGGAAAATAAAGGGAGGTATGAAGGGATGGCATTTTGACATAAAATGCAAAATTCTTCAACAAAGCCTGACCCTGGCTTCCAAGGTCTTATTGAATTCACATCATCATCATTTATAAAAAGGTCTTTTTCTAGAGGGCGGTACGCAGGATCTGAAGCAGATAGTGCACTCGCATTCCAGGTTCTCTAACCTTCTGTAATAATTGGCAGCCAGCCTGCTTCAAGGGTAAAATTTATAAAGCAGAGGATGCCTCCCAGATGCTGCCCTTTTAAGGAAAGTCTCCTCATTACTGGAAGGCAGGAACATGGTGATGGTAAAACACTGTAAGGCTCATTTATCAATCATGCTATCATCACAGCTGTAGAAACACAGAGCTGGAGAAATTAGACAGGGAAGAGCTCTATTCTTCATCTCTCTGTCTTCCACCAGTGCAAAACTTTCTAGTGCTTTATGTCTGTTAGTTTGAAAAGTTCAGATCAACAGGGTTTCCACCATTTCCTTCTGGAGACCTTCTCTCATTCCTAACATTTTCCATAGCAAAGAAATGTATTTGTTTTCTGTTGTGATGTTGGTCCTAGCATTCCTAGAGATAACGTTTTGTGGCAATTTGATTAATATCAAATATTAATAAAGCCTGCAATATACCTGTCATTGTCATTGCCAAGATGTTTTTTGACCACCTATGAAATTATACGTTGTGTTATTTAGCTACTTTTTAACTGTTTCCAAAGTCTGATCCTTCTATTAGTGTTTTTTTTTTTTTTGCATGGATATTTGTATGTATATTTCATGTGTATTCGTGTTTTTCCCTCACATTTCCTTACATATCTGTTTAGAACTCTCTAAGGTCGAGGAGCATTTCATGTGAGCTAGCTAGCCACAGAGAGACTTCTGCATTTGGAACATTTTGCTCTCAGTGTTAATATAGGGCTAATAGACATTTTTAGGTAGTCATTAGGATCATACTGTGACACATTAATTGATTAGATTGCAGACATTCTTCTAAGTATTATACAGTGGTCTCTACAGGATATTGTTATCGGTCCATAATGCCCTAAGAATGTGTATGTTTTACAGATAATTTCTTACATGGAGTCAGTCGTGCAGAAAAGGTGGGCAGCACGAGTGGAATTTATCAGGGTAAGACCCCTAAGGGTTGCACACAGCACAGAAAAATCCAATTAGAACTGCAGGAAGTTTTCTCCATCTCTTAATCGGCATTGCAGCACTGCAGATGGATATTATTGCCCACTACTTAAACTTTATTATGCCATTTTTCTGTCTGTAGCCCTT
>NW_010582462.1:24171-37373 GCF_000705375.1 Tinamus guttatus | reverse complement strand
GTCCTTGTGTAAATTAGTTTATATTATATATTGCAAAATCTTTTGTGTTCCCTTTTTCTGCCCTCGGTAGCTGGAAAACGCTTTGTGTTCAGTGTTGCATTTTCAGGCTGGGATTTCCTCCTGGGGCTCCAGATGCCACTAGAGGGCCCTGGAGCTTGCCTGGTTTCTGCCTTACACACACACACAAACAGACACCAGAAAGCCTCCTAACACAGGTGAATACCCAAGAGATATTTGGCCTCTTGACACTTCAGATGAGAATAGGTCTCACCAGAGAACAAAGCATCTCACAAAGCAACTGTATAGAATCCTCCTTACCTTGGCTCTCTCCTGTCACAGTTGATCAGCATTGGATCTTCCTATAACTATGGAAATGAAGACCAGGCAGAATTCCTCTGTGTCGTGTCCAGGGAGCTCAATAACTCTACCAATGGTATTGTCATAGAACCCAGTGAGAAGGCAAAGGTAAGAAACCTGCTTGGGTGTATTGACTTCAATTCACCTATGCAAAAAGAAAATAAAAAATAAAAACCCCACCCTTCCTATGCTAGCAGAGCCACAGTTTGCAGTAACAGTGCTCTGTACCAGCTTTCCTATTTTTGCATGACTCTCCTTTTAGGAGACTTCTTATTTTACTGTAGGACAAAACTATGACAGGAAACAAGCTCAAGGTCCATTTGTAGGAAAGGCCCTGTATAAAACTCTAATTAAGATGAAGAGGTAAAAGGTAAGTGAAGGGCAGTATAGCAGGGGCCCTTGCTATACTTGGTCACACTAATGGAGGGATGCTACAGGGAGGGACCACCACTCTTCCTTCAGTCAGCTCTTTTTCCTAGACTGGCAACAAAGGAGGAATTTTTAATTCCTTGCAGGGAATGAAGCAGTATTTCTACAGAAGGAGCTTTATCAGCTTTAACCAACCTGCCATTCATTATGGTAACATAAAACCCAGCAACTTTCTCCTCATTAATTCCTTTGTTCCTTCCTCAAAAACGACAAGAGACTCTCAGCCTGAACTTTTGCATCTAAACTCATCCAAGTTATTGACAGTGGCTCTCTTTTTCAGATTCTTCAAGAGCGAGGATCCCGGATGTAATTCCAGCATCCGCTGTCAAAGCTCCCAGATGTCAAAGGGCAGCCTAGCTGGGCAGAGCACCTCTCCGCAGTTCAACCTTGCCCTTGTACAGTAACCAAGCTAACACAAAGCAAAGCCGAGCCTGTCCTGCCAGTGACAAAGAATTCTGGTCACAACCAAAGGCTTCCCTCTTACACCAGAAACCAAGGAAGGAAAAGACTTTTCCAATTGGATAGTCCTTTCCCTAAGTATTTGTTTTGTTTTCGTGGCCAGCGCTGTATTGAATTTTTTCCAGCAATGGCTGGGCCAGATTCCCAGTCGGAGCCTTTGCAGTGGCTGCCCAGGTCCACAGGCTCTTTTGATCAGTCCCACCTTCCACAGGCTGGCGTGGGTGGAAAGACGACCTGTGTGGGAGCTGTGCCCCTGCTTGCACCCCAGTGCAACACCAGGAAGGTGCAAGCACCTTGTCCTGCTCCCACTCCTCATCAGCCAGCCCCCACAAATCAGAATAGGGCTTTAAAAGGAGGAACAAAACCACTTGTAGAAAATCTACAAACTTTTTTTTTTTTCCATTCTTGCTTTGTATTTGTTCCTTGTCCAATTCCTAAGAGCTGAGTTTAGATACTAACCGAGGGAGGGGAGTTGTGTGTGTGTCTAACATGGGTCTTGCTGTTAACACTATTACACATGGGCTCCTGGCATTTCCCAAAGCCCATCCCTCCTCATGCATAAGCAAGAGACCTGTGTTCGTCCAGAGTGGCTGTAGAGAAGTACTTTACGCTTCTCAGTTGCAGAGTGGTGACATCTTTTTCCCCTCTGATATCTTGCCACGGCCATATCTTAACCTGGTACAAAGTGACAAGGTTAGGGACTTGTTGCTGCCAAGTTCAGCTTTGCCTTGTTTGTCTCCAGCAGAGTGGGCTCTGTCTCCTTCGTCCTCACGGGAGGGCGTCAGGCAGGATTTCTTTTGTACTGTAGCAAGCAGGTAGGTTTGTTTTAGCCCGTATGATCCTTTGCGGAGGAGATCCCCCTATTTACACGCAGTGATTTATCTGCAGCCCCCACATGTCCCCCCCTTTTAAGAGTTCACCTCAAAGTACAAGAGGGGCTTCACTGAGCTGGGGGAGGGGGGAATTGGTGAAAAGTTGCCAAACTGTTGTAATGTTTCTTGTCCAAAGTGACGTGTCAACTTCTGTGACTTTTCTTTCCTTTTTTTGGAATGCCTTGGATGGATGTGCAAAATGTTCGTTTGTGCCTCTCTTGAATTCTTATCTTAGCCAAACTGCAGTCACTGGTCCCCTCTGTTAATCTGTGCCATCCCTAACCAGGGGCATGTCCCTCCTAGTCTGGTAAATGGAATTTCTTAGGAATTTGCTGCATGTTTTTCCCCCTTTCATCCTGGCTTTGTTCTTTGTAGCCCAAGTGTCCTGGCACTTGGGTCTTTTGAGTCAAGTCCCAAACTGACATTAAGCGCAAAGCTTCAGAGATGCTGGAATTCATAGACATTGACAGGGTCAGAGCAGTTGTGTCTTAAATAAAATACCAGAAAATTCCTCACCTGGACTGAGGAGTTTGCTCCTTTCTGAAGGAATTCAGCTGCTTGTCGTCTCCTTAAAGTTTCGAGAGAGAAATAAGCAGGTTTCCCTCCTCATCGCTCCGTCACTGGCAGGGCCACAGACCGTTATCAAACAACCGGTTCGGCAAGCAAGATGCGCAGCAAACAGAGCGTCCCTGCTTTGCTCTGTGCCTCTCCTCAGTCCTCCTGACCGTGCTCTTGCCTGTCGTTCCCCACGCTGCTTTGCCAACATCCTCCCGTGGAGGCTTGGCCTCGTTCTCCGGGAAGGGCGGTCGGTCGGCAGTGCTGGTTTGGTCCCTGGATTCGCCACGTGTCAGTCGGAGGCTGCTGGAGCGCCGCGGACTTGCCGTCCTCCTGAAGAGCCCAGCGCCTTCCCTCCGTCTTTCCTGTTCATCATGGGGTGAGATGGGCTTGGTGTGATTAGACCACAGGACTTGGCTGGGCCCAAATAACACTGTGATGTGTATAGATCTCTCCTCTGTTGGTATCTTGTAGCCTCGGTCACTGCCCGTCCGTGCTCACAGCTGACAAATAGGCACACGTATGCAAGTTAGCAGCCTAAAAGCCCTCTAACACATTCACACCCATCTCTTCTCTCCCTTCCCCAGAGAAGGGGAGATTGTGGTCAAGAAATACCAACCTGAAGGCAACAGGAACAGGTTGAGCTGTTGGTCACATCGCTGCCAGCCAAGCACCTTGGTTATGAGCACAGAGCTCATGACCCTGGTGGTCGTGTAAAGGGAGCCGGTCAGTTCAGGAGAGCTTGAGCAGGTGGGAGTCACACTGACCTTGCTGCTTTTCCATGTCACCCGAGGTCCCGCGCGCAGCGAAGGCCACTGGAGGAGCGCCTGGCACAAGAGCGATCCCGTCACCCTCCCCTTTGCCACAGAGAGCGTTACCGTTACCGTCAGAGCGGAACGGCTCTGTTAAACTCACAGGCACAAGGAAGGCTGTTGAACTTGCATCTCGGTTTTCCCCTCCACGCTGCTCTCTGCAGTAAGGTCGTGCTGAGGGACTTGTGTCTCCTTGGGTTCAATTACCTAGTCCTTAAATTCAACAGAACAAGTTAAAAAAACTGGTCTGATAGTTGCTGGACGTTCACAAGCTCTTGTGTGATACTTGGGACCAGGCATGAAGACAACCAGAGCAGGTACGTTCCCCGTGGAGGGTTTCTCCTCTTTCCTGACTGCTCTAGTCACCTTTACCCTGAGACCATGGACTGGTCTCAGCATTATGCACCGGTTGCATCTTGTCTGTGCTCAAGACAGGGCTTTTCCTTCCATTGCCTTTCACTCAGTCACAACTCTATCAAACTAAAACTAAGCTAAGTTAAAATTTGTCCCATTCACTCTGAAGAAGGTAGTGTGTTCTGGCAAGTAGGGTGGATGAACAGGGGTAGGAGATCAGCTGGGTATCTAAGGACACTTGCATCTCTTAGAAAGGTTCTCTTTAAAGCATTAGTCCTGGGAATGGAGAGTAACATTTTTGTTTGTTTCCCAGGGGCCAAAATTGTTCCATTACAGTGAGACTGGAAATAACCTCTTAAAAGTGTCTTTGTTTCTGCACATTTTTAAAATCGATCTTCTCAGGGGTGACTGAGTGGGCTGAGGCAAAGGGGGGACATGGTCAAGCTGCAGAGCGTCGGGACGGAGCAGCCCCCGGGCCTGCAGCTGGGCCATGGGCTCCTCCCCTCAGGTTTGCCTGCGAACCCGGAGGTTTTGTACAGTTTGTCACGTGTCAGTGCCCTTTGCTACTGTTTCTCTTTGTTTATTAAATGTATTTGAATAACAGTTGAGATGCTGTGATTAATTTTTTTTCAATAAAGATTCTGAAATAGGTTTAAAGTTTGAACCAGGTCTGCATCCTGCTGCTTTCTTCATGTTCACTTGCCACCTTACCACACAAACACTATCTAATGAGGAAAGAAGCATAGAAATTAGGTACCTGTAAATGTCCTGGAGTCAGGAATAACAGACTTGCAAGCAGGAGAACATTATCAGATTCTGGAGTCCTGCTTGAATCTGAACCTGATTTTCTGCAACACAAGAAAACCAAACAACATGGGTTTACCAGTCCTCATTTCCAAGTGGAACCACAAACAAGCAGACTGTTAGCCCAAGAGTTAAATGGAAGTAGCTGATTTTTGTCAACATTTCTGTGGTAAATCGCTGCGTGACTGCAACCCAGCACACAGGGAAGGAGTTCGGACACCAGTTTGACACCTCTGCCCCTTCCTCTGTGCCACAGAGGCCCTGCTGGAGCTTGCAAACAGCTTGCCAGGTTCCCCCATGAGGCTGAAGATAAAATGTTCTTGCTAGTACCAAGATAAAAGCAAAACATGGGAAAATGCAGTGCACCTCACATAAAAGTTTCTGCTGTATTCACAGCCAACAACTCTGTGGGGAGAAGTTTGCCCTGGGCACGTAGAGCTGGCTCAGACCTCAGAGGGTATTTTCAATATTGTTCTGTTACTTCTGCCCAGAACGGTGCTACCGTCCCTCTTTTTGAGTCCTTAGTAGCCAGGGGGATTAGCTGGGTTTCGTTTCTTCCCGGTTTACGCAGCACGGTGAGAGAGGGGCACCAACAGATGGACAAGCAGCGGGGAGGAGAGAGACAGATACTGGAGCTTTGGCGAGACTCAGAGTTGGATAATACTGGCAATTTGGGCTCAAAACAGGGAAGGAGCAGGGATAAGTGGAGGCGAAATCCCCAGTTCATCTAGTCTTCCTTTTGAGCACACAGGCTGCTGCCTTCAGCAGTCGCTCTGAGGGCCCTCCCGCAGGAACGTGGCAGCCGCCTGAGATTCCCACCGCGCAGGAGGGGCCGCGGAGCAGGGACAGGTTGGCTCGGCCCCATGCCGGGGCTTAATCCTGGAGCCGTGGGAAGATGAGCCTCTCCCAGCAGGGCCACACAAGAGACACACATGAGCATGGGGAGGCAGAAGTCATGTCAGATCCAAGACACCGCCGAGCCCAGGCTGAGGAACAAGGCGCCTTGAAGCCTCACGGAGCATCCTGAGGCACAAGACCTGCCTGCGGGCAGCATCAACAGCTAACTCGCCTCGAGACACCGCGCGGAGCGGAGCCAGGCTGGGTGAGGCGGCAGCGTTGGGCAGACAAGGGACCCACGGTCAAGAACAGTCTCATCAGCAGAACCCAAAGCACCGCGGCCGCTCGGGGTCTGCAGCCACAGCCTCCCTGCTCGCCCGCCTCAGCACTAACCTAAAAGAGCAAATGGGCCACGATGGCTCTCGCACCTAAAAGACTGCCAGCCCCAGGCCATCAGCCAGGCTGTTTCTCATGGCGCTTAATCCAGCGCTACATCCTGGGCAGAAACATCACTGCTTCTGTGGAAGCCACAGGCTGGAGCAGCCTGGGCCTCGCACAAGCACCGGCCTCTCCCTGTACCGAGTGATGCAGCCGGCTGCACTTCTGGTTTGAAAGCCATTTCTTTACACCCCGCTGCAGAAGACAGGAGCTTTCCTGGCACTCCTGAGAAGCCGTACTGGATGTGCAGCAGCACTGCTTGTGTTACCTTACTAAGAACAAACAATAACCTAACATTCCCACTTTCCACCGTGTATCCTGCTGTATGCAAAGCACAAAGCTCAGCTTCTGTGCTTCCCAAGCTGCAGGCTGGATTTGCTCTGGGGAAAAAGGAAAAGTGAAGAATGGCAACATGAGAGAGCAGGGCACAGCGGAAGGCTCAGGGCAGCGGCCGGAGCACGCGGAGCCCCGCGGCGTCACAACCGGCACCACTGTGATGTCGCCGGCCACCGCGGAGTGGAACCGGGGCGGGCGCTGCCACGACCCCACGAGCCTCCCCTGTACGACCCCAGCAGCGCTCGCTGCCATGGGCAGCCTCACGGAGCAGGTAGGTGCCCAGGCAGCCCCCAGCGCTTCCCGGCCTCAGCTCTGCATGAGGATCAGCCTGGGAGGAGAAGGAGCCCTGCTGGCCAAGAAGGAACCCTGGCGCAGGGCAAATGTCCCCTCGGTGGGGACACAGAGCTGTCCTCTTACCTGCACTCCTCCCGCCAGGAGAGGCCACCCCGATGCTGCCTGCGGTGCATGAGGCACCTGTGCAGGGACCACGTCCGCCTCCAACGCACAGACTCAGCCCTCGGGAACTGCTGGCTGGAGGAGCTCCTCGGAGACTGGGAATCCACGGCGAGCTCCGAGGAGCAGGAGGCGCCGGGCCGGGACAGCAGAGCGCGGGGCCGTGGGACGCAGAAGCCCAGCAGCCGCCCAACGGAGCGAGCCAGGCAGATGGGGAGCAGGGCCCAGCTCCCGAGGAGCCGGCTCCTTCACCACGCGGCCAGGGCTGCACCTTGGGCACCCATAACCACCCCACAGGCCCGGTGGGCAGCACCTTGGCACCCCCTCTCCCACCTAACCACACGTGGCTCTTCTTTTCCAGGCAGAGATCAAGCAAGCGCAAACCAACCTGGAGAACCAGATCTTGATGGTGGCCTCCGACAGCCTCAAGCACAAAGCGAGGGTGATCCACCTCACGGTAAGGTCCCCACTTCTGAGCCACACAGAAATGCACCCCGCCAAAGCCAGGGCTGCTCACAGGGGCCATTTAAGAGTATTTTTTAAGTGAGTCTTTGCTCAGGCACATGGAGGATCTGCTAAAGAGACATGAGTTTGGTGCCTCCAGGACAGAGCTGGTGCTCTTCCAGCGGCTGTGCTGGCCTTGCCAGCACATTATAGACACCCAGGTCTCTTTCCCCTCCTGTGATTAACAGCAAATCATCCAGGCTTAACCCAAAGGACCCTGTGCCACATGCTCTAGGTGTCCCTGCTTGAGCATGGGGGAGTTGGACTGGATGAACTCTAGAGGTCCCTTCCAACCTTTACTATTCTGTGATCCTATGACCCATTTTTGGAGAAAACAGCTGAGTGAGACCATTGCAGGTAGAGGTCTGGTGCTCCCAGCCTGTGTCTCCCTCCCCCAGAAAGTGGTAGAGCGGGCACGAGAGGAGGTGAACCGGGGCTTCGCCGAGATCCTGCAGGAGCTCCGGCAGCTCCACAGGAACTTGCTGGGCTTCCTCGACCAAGAGGAGCACGCGGCCCTGCTCCGCTTGGGCGACTCCATCCAGGAGCGGCAGGAGAAGCTGGAGCAGCTCCGCAAACAGGACACGTGGCTCACGGGGCTGCTCGAGGAGGCCAGCGAGGAGCAGCTCCGGCAGGTGAGGCCAGCAGCAGCACAGAGGATTTGGACACGGGGTGCCTGCCCAGGGTGACCCTGGGTCCCAGCACCTCTGCAGACGCCAGGGGCTCGGCCAGCAGGAAGGCAAGGGAGGGAAAGTGTTGCTGAGATTCCCCAATATCCACAGGGCAAAATCAGCAAGCAGCACAACCCTCATGCCGGGAAGGACTTAAATTCTCTTTTTTTTTTTCCTGCTTTTTTTCTGCACTGGAAAGGGCACAAAAGGGCTGCTGGGGCATCCCTTCCCCAAAGGGAGGCTCCCTCCGGCAGGGCGGCCAGCAGGAAGGCAAGGGAGGGAAAGTGTTGCTGAGATTCCCCAATATACACAGGGCAAAGTCAGCAAGCAGCACAACCCTCATGCCGGGAAGGACTTAAATTCTCTTTTTTTTTTCCTGCTTTTTTTCTGCACTGGAAAGGGCACAAAAGGGCTGCTGGGGCATCCCTTCCCCAAAGGGAGGCTCCCTCCGGCAGGGCCGAGCCTGGCCACGGCGCAGCAGCACGGCCGGGGCTGCGGCCTCGCCGCACACCTGTGTTTGTTAGTCACCGGGAGCTCGGCTTCCCCGCGCGGTGCCAGCTTTGCCTGGAGCACAGAAATCCATTTGCTCTCCTGACCTGCCCGCTCATGCCTGCGGACGGACAAACTGAGCTGCTGTGAAAGATGCAGAAGGGCTTTAGCAGAGCCCATGAACCCACCCGGGTGCGACTTCTCGGGCGGGCTCTGGAGCAGGAGGGAAAGCAGCGGCTCCATCCCTCCTCCCGCTCTATCACTGTGGGTGACACCCGCAGCACAGAGGTCCAGGCACTGCTGTAAATGCACCTTGCACAACATATGCTTTGCCCCAGGCGCTCCGCATAAAGATGAAGGTCAGTTAGTCATCTACCCACCCACTTGCGCCCCATGCAAAGTCATCAAGCCGGATCTATTTGCAGGCAAAAAGCCTGTAGATATTTCCAGTCCAGCTTACAACTTGTTTGGGAAACAGAGACCTTAGCTAGGGAGTCATGTCCTTCCACCTAGATCTGGCTCCGAGGCAGCTGCTGAAGGTTTGCTCCAACTTTTATATGGACAAGTAACCTCTACACACCCTAGCCCTTGCAGGGCTGGAGAAACAAGCTGTTTCTCCAAACCCCAATATTTTTGCAGTCCCAAAGCCATTGCCGCCAGGTTGTGGCCTAACAGAGGTGAGCACCAACACCCGGCCTTAACAATTCCCAGCAAAAGTCTCTGTCACTCCTAGGAATTCCCCAAGGTTAAGGAGACAGCAGCCTGCAGCAAGCCCGTCCTCAGCCCCAAGTGCGAGGAGTCCTCGAGCTTCATGGGCCTCAAGCAGAGCCTCAGCGAGCTGAAGACACAGGTGGCAGCAGTTGGTCTCTGCTTTGTCAAGAAAATTGGTGGGAAAGGTGAGCACCTTCCTCCTTTAGCTTTTGGCTGAGCAGCACATCTGTGGCAACAGCAGGAAAAAGCAAACACTGATGATCTTGATGAATTCAAATGGTAGCAGCTAAAAAAGAGGTAAGTGAGAACCCCTCCAAAGACAACCCTGTTCCCAAGTCTTGGGGAATCTTGCATGAATGTCTTGGAGATACTGCTGCAACAAATTCCATCTTTGCAATGCTGCAATATCCTCATTTCCCAGTGTCCCAACCTTTATTTTCCCCATTTTGCCAATCCGAATGCAGAGAAACGCATGAAAAGTAGGGAGAATGGGATTTGCTAAGCAGGATTTTGCTCATATCAAGACTTCAGTGCCAAAATTTATGCTTGTAAAACAAGAGCTTAGTGGAGAGTTTTGCTGTGCCCTGGGTCTCCCCTCCACACCAGTGGCACAAAGCCACTACTGACCTGTGTTTCCTATTGGGATGAACAGCTCTGGCCTCTTCTTTTCCAGGAATCACAATGCTGAACAATGAAGTTGTACCTGCAGATACAGACAGGAAGAGCCTCCTAAAATGTATGTGTGACATTTTGGGGCTTTTTCTGCCTTACTGGGGCTCTTGGGCACTGCCTTCAACTTGCTTGTAGGAACCATCCCAGGGCAAGAAGCAGAGCAGGACCCAGCAGGGGCAGCAGCCAAGCAGCACTGCCAAAGCCTCTGCTCTTGGCTGGAAACCTGGAGCCCAGCTGGCTCCCTACAGCCAAATTCCATGGATTCTAGCGGAACATCTCCAGTACCTCACAAGTCCTTCCCTGCCTGCCCCAAACAGGGTGCTGTGCCTTAATGGGAAGTTATTTACAGGAGGAGACTTAAAAAGCAACTTTTAAAGCCTCCAATATTCCTGACACGATGGCTACAGACAGGGAAGGAGCTGCCAGTCCCAAGCTCTGTCAATCCTAGCTCCAAGGGTAGCAGGGTGGGAGGGCTGTGCTGTGCCACCATGCACCCAGTGGGTAACTCAGAGCCAGTAGGTTTCCCAAAAATGAGTGCAAAGCCTCCTAAATCATCAGGGCTATTTTACCTATGAAGAGCCACTGTGCAGCCAGTGGGATTTACACCTACGGCAACAACCAACCATGGGGCAACACACGGCAAGACCTCTTCCCCATCCAGGAGGGCCCAGGGGAAACACCAGACGGACCAGCAGGAGAGTTATAGATGTTATAAAATATTATATAAGCCGGAAGCGGGACAGGGTCTAAGCGGGTCGCCCCTCTCGCGCCGCAGATTACTGCGAGCTCAACTGGGACACGAGCACGGCCAGCGAGGAGCTGCTGCTGCTGCAGGAGACGCGCTCGGCGCTCAACGTGTGCATCCTGCTCGACGCCTTCGTCGCCTCCTGCCCGGGCTTCGGCTGCTGGCCCCAGGTGGCCTGTTCGCGGAGCCTCTGCGAGGGCCGCCACTACTGGGAGGCCGAGGTGTCCGACTCGTGGCTCTGCCTGGGCGCCACCTACAGCCGCCAGCGCCAGGCGGGCAAGAGCCACGTGTTCTACCTCATGGGCAGGAACAGCGCCTCGTGGTGCCTCGAGTGGGACTCGCTGCAGCTCTCCGCCTGGCACGACAACGTCCAGACCACCCTCAAGGGCGGCTACTACCGCACCATCGGCGTCTTCCTCGACTACGCCGCCGGCTCCTTGACTTTCTACGGCATCACCAACACGCCCAACCTCATCTACCGCTTCCTGGCCACCTTCACGGAGCCCCTGTACCCGGCCTTCATGGTGAGCAGCGGCGGCTCCATCACCTTGAAGCGACACCCCGAGTAGAGGCTTGTTTTCCCCGCCACCTTTTTGGGCGCTATTAAAGGTCCTGCGTGTCAGGCGGCGGGTGCGATTCCTGGGGGCTGGCATGGCAGGGGGCAGTTCTGCAGCCTTGCACAGCTCATGGATTAGGGCAACCTCACATCTGCAAAAGAGCCAGTTTTCAGGAATGTCACCCTCCCAACCCTTTGCCCACATGCAGCATCCCCTTCTCACACACACATCCCTCCTTAGCACACAACCCAGCAGCCTCCCCAGGCCTCAGCAAGCCCTCAGGGCTCCTTGCTGGCACAGCAGGCACCTCCAGGCTGTCCCATCATCACTTCCAGGAGGTGACGCTGGGGCACGAGCACGCAGGGCACCACAGCACATCAGGAGGAGGCAGTTGTGGGGTGACCCACATGCACCTGCCATCCCCCCAGGGAGGTGCTCGCTGAGTGAAAGCAGGGACAAGACATGTCTTGCCAGATTCCTCCCATGCCAGGGAAGCTGTTGGTACATGCTAGTGCCAGCTGCATCCCAAACCCACATCTCCCACCTCCATGCCAAGCAGTGACACTCCCCATGCTACCTAACAAGCATCCGGCTGGGTCCAGTGATTCCCCAGAAGGGGATTTCTCACCTGGTAGCACTAATCAGCCCAATTAATGGTGGTTAAAGGGTGTAAAGCAGTAAGACTGAGCCAATATCCAGCCAGGAGAACAAGGACTGTACTGAGACAGATCAGCCTAAAGCAGGCTGAGGAGCTGAGCTTAAATAGAACAGGGGAGCAAGGTGGGTGGCAGCCCCAGATGGGGCTACTCAGGCTAATTAAGCCCAGTTAGTGGCAGTGGGACCCTGGCTCCCTTTGTTGGGGGAGGCCAGGGGAGTGATGCTATGGGATGTGCTTAGGAAACTCTCAGGATAAAGCGGTGCTTTGGGACAGCTCTGCTGTCCTGGCCCTGAGGCCGAGCTGGTTGTTTAGAGTGGATTAGACCTGACCTCACCCTGGTCTCAGAGATGCGATCACGCCACTGCTGCGCTGTTTGGTCCCCCTGACTAAAAATAATATTAAAAAGAAAAAAAAAAAAAACTAAAATAAATTCTGCCCGCTTCAGTGTCAGACAAGTCTTTGCTAATCCCATTGCCGGAGCAGAGTCAGTCTTTGGCCCAAGGCACAGGGAGCTCCCAGGTGTTGGTCAGGCGCTCCCGGGCAGCCCCCAAACCCACGTGGGGCCGTGAGTGCCCAGCAGGGCCCGTGGAGCTGCTGAGCGAGCGGGGCAGAGGGGCTTCGAGGGTCCCCTCAGGCAGCAGCTCCCCGGAACTGTGTACATCCCGCTCCAGCACGTGTGGCCTTGTGCCCGTTCCCAAAGCATGAGGCGACCGTGGCTCCCCGCTCCCTCCCTGCTCCGGCATCTGCTGGTCACGGAGCACCTTCCTCCTCGTCTTATTTCACGCTTCCCGGTTCTGTTTCCACCCACCCACCAGCAGCGTCAGCCCAGCCCCAGGGCGTCTCGGGTGGCAGCACCTTCCTGCCCGGTCTGGCCCGCTCGCCTCCGGCTGTGGGCGCCGGGGCCCTGCCAAGCTGCTGCTGGCGACCTGGCTGCCGGCGGCATTTGCAGGCTAAAAAAAACGTGCTGGGAGGCACACGGCGGCCATGCCGCGCGTGCGGGTCCGGCAGTCGCCAGCCCTGTCCCAGCTGAGGGAAACTGAGGCACGGCCGGGATGCTGCAGGGTTCGGATCCCCTCGCGCACGTGAAGCCAAATCCCGATAGCAGCGGTAAGCCAGGGCCCCGCCGTTCCCACAGGCTTCACTCGGTCGTGCGGCGCCGGGAGAGGCCTGGGAGCCGGCGCTGCACCAGGGCCGTGTCGCAGGGATGGGAGCCGGGCGGCTGCCTCTTCTCCAGGCTGCCGTTGCCGGGGAGAGGTTTTAGGGGACTCAATGAATTCACAGCAGCGAGACAAGCGCTTGAATCGGCCACATTCTCCTTGCCAGCTGCAGGGGACAAAGGGGGAGCGGGCCGAGCCCGGCCCCGCGCTCCGCACGCGGGAGCCCTTCCCCTGCCTGCGCTCGCCATGCCGCGCGCGCTGCCGCCCACGGAACGCTCCGGGAAAGCCCCAGGGCGCTGCGGGAGCCGCCCCGCCGCAGCGGCGACGACGAGGGG
>NW_010582462.1:9630-24085 GCF_000705375.1 Tinamus guttatus | reverse complement strand
GTTTGTCTTTATGTGCGTTCACTCGCGCGGAGCGGACCGGGGATGACTTGGCGCCGCGTTTCCCACGTCTGGGCTCAAAGAAACCCACGCTGGGAGCTCGGAAGAGGCTCTAGCTCTGAACAGAGGGAAGGCAAGGGAGATCACTGGATCCTAAGCAATCGATGACATTAGAAAAAACAGCTTTTCAGCACCAGCACTTGCAACTGGAAGGGCAGCCGTTTTCTGGAAAGAGCTCGGCCAGGGGCTTTATCCAGTTCTCTTTTTCTTGGCATTTACACATTTTTCCTTGTCCTCACGCTCCGAGGACTTGGTGACCTTAGCAATTGCCAGCAAGGGGACTCCGCATGATGAAAGCGGGCGAAAGGGAAAACCAGGGCGGGAACAGGGCAAGGCCAATTCCTCGCCCCGAGGAGGTGTGGTCAGGCCCGTACCTGGCCGCGCTCGCGCTCTTGTGAAATATAAAAGGGGAAGGCGCCCGTTGCTCAAGTAATTCGCTGCCAGGATCCCGGGTGAGAAGGGAAGGAGAAATGAGAAGCGCGAAGGTGCCGGAGAGGCTGAGTGCGAGGCCACCGCAGGCCCTGCTGCCCAGGGCTGCCTGGTAGCCCCGCTGCCGTGCCCGGCAGGCCGGCGCAGGACACGGAGCCGCCATGTCCCCGCGAGGAGCGGCGCTGCGCGAAGCCACCAAGGTGCAGGACCGCGGCTGGGCCTGGATGGTGCTGCTCGCCGTGGTGCTGCTGCAGGGGCTGACGCTCGGCTTCCCCTCCTGCATCGGCATCTTCTTCACCGACCTCCAGCGTGACTTCCACGCTACCAACAGCGAGACATCGTGGTTCCCCTCCATCATGGTGGCCGTGCTGCACGCGGGCGGTAAGTGAGGCCTCCGCGGTGGCCACAGCACCCCTAGGAGACAGCAGGGACCCTTGTTTGGGGGGACCAGACCACCCAGCAGACCGAGGTCTCCCCGGCCTGCTGCCACCGGACCCTCCACGCGCGGCCTCTGTGCTCGTGCTGCCAACAGGCCACCCCAGGGCCACCCAGGAGCCGAGGATCCGGCGAGGCCCGCGGCTCACGTGCACCCTGCTCCTGTGCTGGAGAAAGGTGGCATGGCCCCTTCCACCTGCCCCATGCCGAGCATGTTCCCGGTGGTGGCAGAGGTACCAAAGGCTTTGGCATCTCCTCCAGGGAGATGTGCACCGAGCACATGCGGGATGCGGGAATGGAGGTGACCCGGGTGCAGGACACTGTGGGACAGGGAAAGGGTGGGAGCTGGTGCTCCCTCCACCACGGGGCGGGAGGCCCCCCTGGGAACCAGGCCCTACTTTCCCCATACAAAATGCAGGGCAGGAACCCCAAAACCCCTCAACTCTGGTATTTCTGTGGCAAAGAGAACAGCAGACTGCGCAGCGAGGCCCTCGGTTCACGCACGCCCCGCTCCTGCGCTGGTGAAAGGTGACACTTTATAGCAAGGGACACATAAAAGCCCAGGAGGTCTGAGTCATGCTGATGTTGAGGCCACGGCAGGTTCACGCTCTGCGGTGCAGGACTTGGCCCAGAGCCACCAGACACGGGAGTGGGAGGCTGCCCCTTCCCAGGCCCACTGCAAAAACACAGAAAGCGGCGGCGGGAGGGACGGGCACAGCGGGAGAGCAGCACCTGTGGGGCTGCGAGTGGGGAGAAGGGGCATTCCCGGTGCTGCTTCCCATCGCCATCCCCATCCCCTGCTGCTGCTGCAGTGCCGGGGAGCCCAGCGGCACCCGCTCGCTCTGGGAAACGGCCTTTGAACCCCCCAGCGCCCACATGCTGCTCACCCTGACCCATCCGGGCAGGACAAATCCAGCAGCGTCAGCAGAAAAGCATCGACTCTCCGACTTACTTGACAAATGAAATAATTTAGAGGCCAGAACCACAGCAAAAGATAACACATAGCAATAAACACATGCAAAGGTATAAACTAGACAAGAGTAGATAACTGCTAATTACACTCACTGGGAGTTTGACAAGGCATAACCGGCACAGTTCCAAGCTGGCCGTCACTTGGCTCACCATTTATCCTATCCCATAGAGGCTCTTACAGCAGTAACTTGTACTTGTCCTCCAGGAGTGACATAGCTGTACACCAAGGAGTAAAAACAATGGAAAATCAGAGAGGGAAGATCCCCTCCCAGGCCAAACCTGACAGTTCTAAGTGTCTTTGCAGTGACCCAGGCTCTATTTGATTCAGGTTCTTAGGTTGCATCCATCATATCGGCATTTGAACCCTTTCCAAAATAGCTTTCTGCTACAGCACCTCTTACAGGCTCTTCTCTCTTCTCCTTTAGTCTTTTTAACTGAGAGTAACTGAAAGAAAAAAAAAAGTTTCAAAATTAGTAAACAGACAGGGAAATTGACAGAAAATTCTATTTTCTGACTCATCGGTCAAGTGAGACGGTCGCGTGCAGCAGAGCCAACCTCAGCCCAGTGAGCTCTGGAGGGAAGCAGGGAAAGGCACAATGCAAACAGTAGCTGATAACTTATTAAGCCAAACATTGCTCATTACCCATGCAATGCTCCTAGGAAAAAGCCATGGCTAATTATGTTGAAATAAGGATCGTTCGAGAGGCCTCAGGAGTCTATGACTGTCCTTAATAGGGGAAATGCAAGAGTTCAAGCCCTCAGAGGCTCCTGTTTCTTGATCCTTAGGAACACGTAACTCTCCAGCTCACGTAAGAAGGAATGCAGGAGTTTTACTGACATCATTTTTGCAGGGCAAAGCACAAAAGCCCCAAGCAAGGGAGAAAATAACATTTGAAAAGGAAAAAAGAGCAAGTTAGCAGGAATAAATAATGAAAAACCCTTATGATTTTTAAAACTGACCTCATCATTTTGGAGATTTCAGTTTAGGATTTCTGGCAGCATGGGGTGGGGTAACAGGAGTACCAAGCACAGTATCTTCAGCACAACGACGAATAATGCAGCCCCCAGCTTGCTGAGCCTGCTGATTATTTTTTCAAAGGTCAGTTGAAGTCTGAGGTGAAAATGTCCACAGCTGATCAAAATACAAACAGCTGCAATCTTAATTTTAATAGCCCTCCATTGTTTGCTTGACTTCAGGGATTTTATTTCAAACCAGTCATTGTTTTAAGTCACAAAGATACCACACTGATTGAAGGCTGATTCTGAAGCTTAGAACCATGCTCAATTTGCTTTTTTACCTTATAAGTTACAGAGAAAATAAGATAAAATCTGGAAATCTTTGTGGATCCTCAAAGGAACAGAAAGAGAAGCTCTCTGTTCAGCTCCTCTTCTACCGGAGCACGCAGAGCGCAGCGTGTTTCCCGCTGACGTTCCGCGAGTCTGAGCGCATCTTCTGCCCCAAAATGAAGAAACCTAAATATGCAATATTACAATGCAGTATTACAATGCGATTTGCAAATATGCAAATTTGCCATCTGGCATTATCACATGGAATTCACCCCAAGTCTGTGAAACTTAAAGAATTAACTGACCTAAAACGTACACTTCCATGCCTATTTGTTCTTTTTTTTTTTCTGATGAAATAACATACTCACTTCTTAGGAAAGCCTGCCAGCAATGTCAGCACACAACAAAAAAACAGGTTTCTGCTCAGGATGGGCAGACCCGGGCTCCGGCTCTCCGTAGGATCCTACCTGCACCGGAATCTCGCTCGCGCCCCTGCGTTATTTGTGCCGGAGGCACGGGAGCGGGAACCGGCACGCGTGTGGGCTGCTCCTGCGCCCGCGTCCTCTTGGAAGTGGACGCCGTTCTCCTGACATACCCTTGCCAGGTATGCCAGGACCGGCACGTGGGAAGACCTGTGCTGACAGTTACACCTGATTGTTTTCCCGGGAAGATAACTTGCAGGACAGCTGCAAGACTCCACAAGCTGCAGCTGGGTTGCCGTGGCCTGAAGCATAGATGGATTCCAACACAGACAAGAATAAGCCTCTCCGTGCATTTTGACATAATCCTCCCCAAGGATGTGTATTTTTCTCCCATCCTTGATTCGTTCCAGAGATGATCTGCCTCCTCTTGCAGGGAATTTCATCTAGGTAGAGGGGAGCCAAGGGAAATTTAGGCAATTTTGTGGCAAAATATTTGGAAACCAGTGAAATGAGTGTGGAAGCAGAAATAGCCCCCTGCTTACAGTCTCTTACTCAGTAGCCAGAAATCCATGTCCAAGCCCTAACCCCTTTCAAATAATTCCCAGAGTATCATATCACTGGAGTGACCCTTGAAGACCCTTCTTCCATCCCATTTCCAAGCCTTTTACCTAGATTCTATCATAAGGAGGCTTAGAGATCCTAGCTAATGTCCAGCAACGAAGCAGATGACAGGAACTTTCCCTTCAGCTCGCAAGGAGACCAACGAGTTGGGAGGATGAAAGAACAAATTTCCTATTTCTGGCTTCTCTGCAACACTACGCTGCTGGGACAACGCTCTGGGTCTATAGACTAGATTGCACCATGAGCTCTGACACTTGCAGCAGTTCTTAGAGGACAACCTCCCACAGAAGGTATTTCCTTGCTCCGTAACCTCTTTCCTTGTGCTCCTCCGCTGCCAGGGCCGCTGTGCAGCCTGCTGGTGAAGCGCTTTGGCTGCCGCGTTGCTGTGATGCTGGGGGGTCTGCTCAGCGGCGTGGGCATGGTGGCCAGCTCCTTCTGCACGTCCCTCAGCGAGCTCTACCTAACGGCCGGCTTCATCACCGGTGAGTATCACAGCACAGCAGGGAAACCCGGCTGCTGCACTCGGCTTGGGCGCGTTGAGGCGGGAAGTTTTGGGAATGAGCAGAGTCCAGACCCAACGCTCCCATTTTTCACTCAGCTGATGAACAGGATGAACCAAACCCCCCACCCCTGCTCAGCAGTTGTTTAATGAATAGATTCCCCCAAGCGCACTGGAAAGCACCTCCTTGAGCTGTGCAGAGCTATGGGATCCTAATGACGGAGAGAAAAGGTGCCTGTATTTTTCAGTAGCTTCACAACCTTCTGTATTTGAGAAAATTGTTTGGGACAACTTTCTTCGCAAGTTCCCTGCACTTATCATTCACCACTCCCAATCTAAGGAAACATGGAGATATCTTCTTCTAACAAAAGAACGTGTTGGTTTTGAATAGAAGTAACATATGGGAACATTTCCTCTCCAAATATTTCCTTTACATATCAGTTGTTCTGCTCTTTTTTTTTTTTTTATCTCCACACACAGAGAAATGAGTTTCTGCAGCCAGGTCACTTTGTAGCTGAACCCTGTTGGATCTTGCAAGCTAAGCAGCACGCATTGCATGGAGTTAAAACCACCAAGAAACTCTCTGAGCCTGAGGAAAGTGTCAGAAAGCAGCACTGTCTGCTGCCTGCAGTATATAGAGAAATAAGTCCTTGGTATTTTTCTAAATAAACCAAGAGCATTCTAAATACATTATTAATTTCTAAATAAACTCTATAATTTCTAATTTCTATATAATTCCCAAATAAACTAAGAGCATTCTGTGATACTCTTAGTGTGCCCCAGACAAATGTCAGGTTCGATCAGGGTATTTAGTATACCTAAGAACATGAAGAGTTTAATTCACCTAGGACATCCTTCTTCACCTCCTGTGTAGGGCTACTGAGCATTAAACACTGGGGGTTGCAAGATGAGGAAATACTTCCATGATAAAAGCTGTCATCTGTGGGTATGCTCTGATTTTGGGCTCCTTTCACCTTGCAAGATGGCACAAGAGCATCACAGAATCCTTAAGGTTGGAAGGGACCTCTAGAGATCATCTAGTCCAACCCCCTGCACACGCAGGGTCACCTAGAGCACGTGGCACAGGACTGTGTCCAAGCGGGTTTGAAGATCTCCAGAGAAGGAGACTTCACAACCTCTCTGGGCAGCCTGTTCCAGTGCTCTGGCCCCCTCACTGTCAAGAAATTTTTCCTTAAGTTCCTGTGGAACTTTTGATGCTTCAGCTTTGGCTATTACCTCTAGTTCTGTCAGTGGCCGCCACTGAAAAGAGGCCAGCCCCATCCTCCTCACTCCCTCCCTTGAGGTACTTCTAGACACTGACCAGGTCCCCTTTCAGTTTTCTCCAGGCTGAACAGGCCCAGCTCCCTCAGCCTCTCCTCATAGGGCAGACGTTCCAGGCCTCTGATCATCACGTTCTGTCTTTTTTTTATTTCACCCTTTCCTTAGGTCTGGGAATGTGTTTCAGCTTCCAGGCAGGAGTGACTTCGTTGCGCTACTACTTTGTACGGTGGCAAGCCTTGGCCAATGCCATGGCATCGACGGGCGTCTCTCTTGGCTTAACGCTGTGGCCACTCCTTTCTCAGTACTTGCTGGATGAGATGGGCTGGAGAAACACTTTCCTCATCTTTGGAGGGATCCTCTTGAACTGCTGTGTTTGTGGAGCCATTATAAGACCCGTTCAGCTGGCATCAAAATCGTTACTACATCCGGCCAGGCCTGGAGAACAGCCAGGGAGAGAAGCAGAAGAGACACAGTTGGCCAATGGGGGGTCCTCTCCCCACCCAAAGGTGCAGCCAGCCAGGAGGACTGCATGCTTCCAGGTGCTGAAGAAGTACCTGGCTTTTGACATCTTCTGCCAAAACAAAGGTTATCAAATTTACACTATTGGAGTTACCTGGATGATGTTGGGTTTTGCATTACCCCACATCTACCTCGTGCCTTATGCCATCCACAGCGGGGTGGAGGAACGCATGGCAGCTCTCCTCATCTCAGTGATTGGTTTCATCAACATCTTCATACGCCCTTTGACAGGGCTGCTCTCAGGACTCAGTTTCTTCACAGGGAGACGGATCTACCTGTTCTGCCTGGCTGTGCTCCTCTGCGGGCTCAGCAACTTCATCTGTATCATTTCAGCCAAGTTCAGTGTGCTCATCCTCTACTGCGTCCCCCTCAGCATAGCCATGAGCGGCATTGGGGCACTCCTCTTCCAGGTGCTAATGGATGTGGTGGAGACCGACAGGTTCTCAAGTGCTTTAGGTCTCTTCACCATCCTGGAGAGTATCACTCTCCTCACTGGACCTCCTCTCACAGGTGAGAGAAGCTGTTAAGGCAGAGTGGGGAAGAATAGGTTATTAAGACTCCCTAGTGACAAGCATTTGGGAGCATAAGGAGGAAAGACGGAGCTCCCAAGCCCATGCAGGCAGGTGTGTTATGCAGGGGGAGCAAAATAAAAGGGAGAATCAGAAAATCTCCAACCCCCCTTCTCACGCCATCTCCACAGGTGCCCAAGCATCACTGAAGCAAGAGCAGACAGTGAATATGTGACCTATTTGTTATGCAGCTTTGATAGCCATGAATGTGATGAGTTGTTTTGTTTCTTAAGAATTACAGTGGTAGGATCCTGCTATCTAAGAGCTCTTTCACTGCTTTGCTAGTTTGCATTGTTTTACCTGTGAAGTCTCAAGGAATTGCAAATGTCCAGTTAAACACATTTCCTGTGATCAGAAGCATTGCTGGTTTTACATTATTCAAGGACCTTGCAGTAAAAGCTTCTACTCACCCTTCTTTCTGAGCCCTAGAGTTTATTCATTCTGCTCTGGTGACAGGGAGTTAATTGCTGCCTCCAACCCAATATATTATTCCAAAATCACTGGATCACTCCAAGCACTGCTAAAATGACCTGTCGAAGACACAGCTGCTCCTGCAGTATAGAAGCACATTCGATTGATAAGTGAGAAATATGAACCTGAGCATGAATCAATTCTGGGTTTCAGTTCTCTCCTCCAGACAACGAATTGTGCATCATTCAGCAGTAAAATATCTGCCTCTTCTAAGAACAGGATGACAATATGCACGGTATTTCACACTATATTCCCAGGCATTAAAGTTACACTTTTCTCAAAGTGAAGAAAAAAAGTGTTTTCTTGAACAGCTGATAGTAAAGGCAGATGGGCACAATAAAGCATAGTAAGAATAATTCCATTCTTATTTAGACTCCTGAAGTCTGCTAAAGCAAACCCACTATGAAAGGAAACATTGCCCCATTATGAAAGGAAACATTGGCAATTCTTACCTAAGACTGCATGCAGAAAGCAAACTTTACTCCAGTAATCCATATATACATGCAGCCTGTATAGGAAGTACCAGATGTTTTACTTGAATATGGCCTTTCCATCTTACAGGTTAATACTCTTAAATATTTTATATTGAGACACTTAAAATTAGTTATAATACTTGCTGTGCTGTGAATTTTCCTCATCCTGATTATGCGCTGTTAAAAGAAGATGAGGTTTCAGCTTACAGACCAGAACACATTGATTTTGGAGATAATTCTCTATTTACTTGCTCAGTGTTCTGACCTGGGATGCAAGAAGTCCAAAAATCCAATGAAGGGCAGTGGCACAGGGATTCTCTACTGAGTAAACACAACGAATCAGCAGTCTGGGGAAAAAAAAATCCAGCTTCCTTTTTTCCCTCCAATTTCTCAGTTTATTGGGAAATGTTTTACATGGAAGCATAAACACCACCTGGGCAGGGACTACAAATGTAAGCAGCTCTAGAATCTACAGAAGAAAACTGAACTCATCTGTCAATGTTTATCTATAGCCAACTTGACAAGTGATTTAGGTTTAACATACAGTTGCTTTTAGTCTGCATTGTCTTTTCGACTAAACTGTGATTCCTATTTCAGGTTTCCTGGTGGACATAACTAGAAATTTCCACTTTGTCTTCTATACCTCCAGTTTTTTCCTGATATCGTCTGCATTATTCATGGGATTCAGCTTCTGTGCTCTGGAAAGAAAAAGAAAACTGAAAGAGGCCTCAAATGCGCCTTTGGGTAATTCTTCCAAACGTCAATGCAATGAAATACTAACTGAACCACTGTCGGAAAGACAATCCCCTCCTGCAGAGGACCGCATCACAAATATATGAAAAAAAAAGAACAACACACAAAAAAAAGAGATGAACCCAAACGATTATGTGGCCAGTATGAAGCTACAAAAGGCCCAACACTGACACTGGACGAGAAAATTACCTGCTTTTCACAACTACCATCGCCCTTCTGAGCAGCACTTCCATTCAGTGGGGCTGCATTGGCCACCACGTGAGCAAGCAGGTCAGAGGCTGAGCCCAAAGCCCAGCACCAGCCAAAGGACACACGGAATCACACATTCCTAAACCAAACTGTGGGATACCGGCCATGGGAGCCGCTTCTGACACACAAAAGCTGGGTTGATTCAATGGGTTTAGGCCAGTGTTTTTTAGCGGACACTGGAATTTCATATACACGTTGCAGTTGCTGACACTGGCAAACACGTATTAATGGCTAAGCACAAGGCTGGTTTTTTTCACAACCAGGTATTATTGTTCCTAGAAATGTTAAATGTTACTGATTTCCCTAGTCCGAACATGCCATTTTGGTGCAAACTCATATGAAGATTCCTGGTTGCTTTCCATATGGGGTGGGGGAGAAAAGACAAACACTTTCCTTGTGAAGTGTGTTATTATTTCCTACATTGCTAAATATTACATGGAGGTTGTGCTATGGGTTGCTGAAATCAGGCAAGTCTCTAACAAGATCAAATACTCTTTCTTACAATGTGCAATGATTTTTTCATTTCATGGATATTTACAAAGACCCAAAGGTTCAACTGCAAAGTATCAAAAAAAAAATCTTTGAGTGATGGATTTTTTTAGCTAGTGATATCTCAAATTTCCTGATTTGTCACAAAATGGTATTCATGATTTAGAGCTTTACTTCCTTCCAGCATTCACTGAGGGGGAAGGTGGTGGGGAGGAGGAGGAGGGAGACATTAGAACTGAGAATAATCACGTGCATCTTTATATAGGCTCAAATTCAAAGGCGTTGTAGCATTCACATTTCCCCCTCGTGTTAAGAAATTTAGCTCTTTAGCTCAGGCCTGAGACTCTCAGCCTTAGCTACACTAGCATTTTCATTACAGAGAAGTTGGTATGAGCACAACTTACCCGTCAAAAAGAAATCGCTGGGGAAAAATACAGTGAGAGAAGTCAGTGTTGACTTTCACATCCACACAGTGTCTTGATTTTAGGTGTTTTTTCTGGCTACACTCCCAAGATCTGCACATGTAATTACTAGCACGCAAGTTGCATCAGCTCTAGCCTCTCTCAGGATCAGCTCCAACTGCAAAATCGCTTTTATTTCATACAAGTTTTGATCTGATATAAGCAGAGAGCTCACACAGCACTGGGGCTGAAGCCTGCAAAACCATCTGAAAAACGGGAGCGTAAGAAAGGAGCGAAATGTCAGAAGCAACAGCTTTCAACACAGCCTTAGAGCTTATCTTGAGAACTGTTATGTCAAGCCCTTAGCAATAAAACCACAGTTTGCATTAGACCTGTGGGCTTCCCAGCCAACAGAAAACACTGGGAAGAAAAAAAGGAACACTGGAAAATTGACTCCCAGGCTTCCCAAGACAATGACAGCTTCCCAGTTAGCCATTCCAGTAAGAGGTATCAGACCCTCAGAACTGTTCCTGTTCCCACAACTTGCATGTATTTCTTTCGGTCGTGGTCTAGGATTACTGAACCAGTAACACTTCACTTCTCCTCATCAAACATACACTCAAATACAATGACCAGTAGGAGACATATATATCTAATCTCTAGTCACAGGTGTTTATTAATTTCTGTAAAGTTTAAATAGTCCATAACCACAAAGTAAACAGGGGCTGGTTCTTCTCAGCTTACTGAAACAATGAGTGCTCTCCTTCCCTAGGGAAAAACTGGGGGTTTCCTCATCAAAGCAAACCATTGAGAAGGGATCAAGTCGCAAACTTGTTCTAGCTATCACAAATAAAGGAGCTAGACAGCTGACCGGATTGCCGTTCTCTCTGTATGCAATTCTTAAATTCTAAATTCACCCAGGAAAGACAGGGTCTGAGCGACAACACGTGCAAACGCGTCCCAGAAGAATATGAAGTCAGTTGGAAGAGCAATTGAGCTCATCCCTGACACAGCAGCTGTTTCAGCTGCAGGGCTTTCGGCCTAGCTGGCTCCTAAGCAAGGAAACAAAGTCTGACGCATTCTGCTCCCTGCACGATAAGGAAAGAAGTAAATAATGCACCTCAGCTGCAGCTCAGCAGTTCCTCCTATGCTACGGCAACAAGAATCTCCATTCTGACTATTTCTTAGTTGGGTACAAGAGTGCAAAACCATTTAGGAGGGAAAGTTAGGAGAGTTCTGTGCAGAACTTCTTTGCGATACTCTCAGACTCCAGGGCAGGGTCACTGGGATTTATTTTCACAGGCAGAGAAGTTTTCTGGGAAGAAAAACAGCTCGTTTACAAGTCTGCAGTTCATTTTTTAACGGCCTAGCTGGCTCCTAAGCAAGGAAACAAAGTCTGACGCATTCTGCTCCCTGCACGATAAGGAAAGAAGTAAATAATGCACCTCAGCTGCAGCTCAGCAGTTCCTCCTATGCTACGGCAACAAGAATCTCCATTCTGACTATTTCTTAGTTGGGTACAAGAGTGCAAAACCATTTAGGAGGGAAAGTTAGGAGAGTTCTGTGCAGAACTTCTTTGCGATACTCTCAGACTCCAAGGCAGGGTCACTGGGATTTACTTTCACAGGCAGAGAAGTTTTCTGGAAAGAAAAATAGCTCGTTTACAAGTCTGCAGTTCACTTTTTTTTTTTTTTTTAATATCATGTTCACTAAAAAATTTCCATCAGCCCTAAGGAATTTAAAGTGACTGAAAATAGTCCTTCCCTACCTGTTTGCAGCCTGAGTTCCCAGCTGCCTTGAGCAGCAGCTTTGTAACGTGGGTTTGAAGGGGCCACGCACCCTGAGAATGCTCCAGTATAATGCATATTCCCTCTCGGACCTATGGTACAGAAATATTAATACTCAAGGCTTAAGAATCATGAGGCTCACAAGAAAAATAAAGTAATAAAAGTTCTTTTCAGCAGTTCAAGGTCATCTCGTTACGCAAGGTAACCACAGCTTAATTACTGCCATCCCTGAAGCAGCTTTTTTGAACATGCGGGGTTTAATTATGGACAAACACCAACACCTCAGGCAGGTTAGAAGCCTCTGAGAACCAGCAGAGGGGAAAAAAATGGCCAGAAAGAATATCCTTTTTGCTGTCCTCTAGCACCCCTCCCTACTGCCTTTGTTGAATAAAAGCGTATCGTTAACTTTACAAGCTAAGCATGTTTCCGACAAGCACTTTTCCTTATTGCAACCAAACATTCACAAGAAGTGTTCACACGGAAATATTTCAAGACTGTGATCCTTATATATCTGAGATACCTCACCAGTGTAATTGCTTGGGCAGTTTAATTGAAAAATATGGAAGAGTCCCGGTCAGCTTACACACTAACGTGCCTTGGAGCGCAAAATCACTTAGCCGAAGAGCTTGTTGTACTGTTTGAAGATTTGGCTGCATAAGGAACTGCTAGAAATTAAACATTAAACATGAAAATGTAGTGTATTTTAGTCAGTGCCATCAGGTGGGAGCCACTGTCCCTGGAGGAGCCCTTGAGGCTGTGGATAATCCAGCTGTATTAGCACATTGAGTGCTAAGTACGGTGTCAAACAGCAGTTGCTTGAAGCATTCAGCCCATTAAACAATATAGCCAATAGTGCCGCAGTAAAGAGCCAGGATAAGCACATTATACACCTACCTCTGCCTACTCCGCCAGCTGCCAGGCTTTTTGGATGATCAGGACAAACTCCCTGCAGTAAATCGGCACAGAGGCAACAAGTGTACAGCTCATAACGAAGCGGTACCAGCAACCCTGCCGTAATTCCTATGGGAAACCTCTGAGGACTGCAAACCCAAGGACCTTGATCAAATCCTCCTCCAGGAGGCAGCTCCACCACGTCAAATTCAAAGCAAAACGTTCCTGGGGTTTCCCACCAGCTGGGATCAAACCCAGAGCAAGACAAATGCTATATGGAGCAAATAGGAATTATTGGAAGGACAAATGGTGCTTTTTTTCTCCTGATTACCTCTTGCCATGCCAAATAGTGTGACCTGGAGAGTGCACTTTTCAGGAGGGCATCACCTGAAACACCTGAAGTGGGCAGAGACAAGAGCCTTTCCTAAACACTGCTCCCTGTGAAACCACTCCAGGGGACAAAGTTTCTCCTGTTTCTGACCACAAACACAGTATTTGTCAATATAAGTCATTCCATCCTTCCTCTTTCAATAGTCACTTTTTTCACCCCCAATATAGTCAGTCCTTAATCCCTGGTCTTTACATTGGCTACATCCCCTGTATTTGCCTTCTCTTCTCCTGCTTTCCCACATTACTCATTCACCTTCTTCGTAATGATAGATACAGCTCTAACGTATGTCAACACTTACCCATTCACAAAAAAAGAGACTTATTAATACACTAGCAAACTATTCTAACAAAAATAAAGTGTAACATCTAACACTTTGATCATTTTCATTCATACACATAAATACACATTTTAACTGAAAACTAGTATAACTTCTGAAGCCGCTAGCACAGAGCAAGCCTAAAAGTTCCTACTAGGTATCTCTAATCAACCTTGAGCCCACAGACAGATATTTTCACCATGTCCAGCCATGTGTTATCAGCAGTCATCATCCCAACCCACTTGTAATTGATGCCAAGTATTTGGCGGGTCAGACCATCAGACCATGCAAAAATCCACTACATTTGAGGTAATGCAAAAGACAGCATCTGTTTCCCATCAGTTCTACAAAAGAAGCTGCATTAATTTAATTACAAACTTCTACAGAGCCCACCTCAACTCATGACGTTTATATTTTCCTGATAGATTTGCACAACATGAACCATGTTTGGAACCACCTGCAAGTGTTTGCAATCACAGTGGTTACATTATAGCAGCAATTGCTTAGCATTATGTAATCGCCCTGCTTTGCGTTTAGACCAGGACATTTAACAACTGGGGTGGAATTACCTGGTTTTTTTTTTTTTTTTTTTTAATACTAATTCAGTTCTCTTTCTTGGCACTGCTCCATGGCTTTGTTTCCAGGTGATTTTTCTTACTTTTTAAAAACAGCTGGTTGTTCCATCCTTCTTTAGCCCAAGAGGCTTAATCCCAGCATAACAGAAAATAAACTACGATTTTTATTCCCTCCCGCTCTTCTCCCTGCCCTCCTACGCGCTGCCGTCTTTGCGGTGGTAGCGGTCCATGTTACCCTATCCCTATGGATCCCGGTGGGCAAAGAGTGCGGGGAGCTGCCGAGACAGAACCAGCAGCTCCCGGATGGACCCGGGTTATCACATCAGTATAGCTGTGGCCCGGGGGAAACCATTTAGTGCCATTTTAACGCTGATTGGTGTTTATTACAACCAATTCTGGGAAACCAGACAGGAAAATAAGTGGGGAAAAAAAAAGGGGGGAAATGTTTTGAGTAGATACTTAGGAGGTGATGCAAGCATGGGTCTTTGGAAGAATAAAGGGAAAAAATCAAAACTAAATTTTCACTCCTAGTTAAATACAGAGAAAAGAAAAAAAAAACAAAACGAGG
>NW_010582456.1:63525-77920 GCF_000705375.1 Tinamus guttatus | reverse complement strand
GAAGCCCATCCCTGTGCCCACCTTTGCCATAGTAGCTCTTGCGGATGCTGTCCAGCGGCTTGTTCTGCTTCTCGTCCACCTGGAAGTGCTTCACGTGCTCCCCGGGCAGGCGGCCGGGCTCCCGCACGACCTTCACCTGCGCCGCCTTGAGCGCGATGGCTTGTTCCAGCAGCCCCAGGTTGCCCCGCGTCATCATGTCGTACATCTCCGACTCGTCGGTCACCGCCGACTTCTGGGAGCGCGCGTCGTCGTCCTTGTCGTCGTCCGAGCGCACCTCCACGATGACCGAGTACTCGGGCTTCGGGCTGAACTGCCCTTCGCAGTGGCTTTTCTGGGCGTCCTGAGAAGCGTGAGGAGCCTCGTCGCAGATCACTTCGGGAGCCATCTCCTCCTCTTCGTCGTCCTCCTCTTCCTCTTCGTCGTCATCCTCCTCCTCCTCTTCTTCCTCATCCTCCTCATCTTCATCCTCCTCCTCCTCGTCCTCCTCTTCTTCCTCCTCCTCCTCCACTTCGGCCCCCATGTCCTTCTGCAGCTTGCAGGCCTCCTCACAGCTCGTGTCGTCCCGGTGCTCCGCGCACGGCTCGCTGCTGCGTTCGCTGGTCACCTCGATGACCTCCTCCGCATCCTCCGTCTGGATGATGATGTCCTTGCCCCCCTCCTCCGTTAGCTCCTCGCCCGTGTCCTCGTGGACCAGATGCACAACGGCAGACGGCGGCTTGGAGGCCTGCAGCTCCGCGTCGGGCAGCTGCCCCTCGATGGCCAGGGTCTCCTCCGCGATTTGGCCTAGGTTTAGGAGGGAGTTGGCGATGATTTCCTGGTAGCTGCTGTAGTTGGCCTTGCTGGGCCCAGACGCACTCGTTCCCGCATTTTGTCCATAATGGGCTGGTTTTCCTGGGCTTCTCTCTGGGGTGGGAGGAAGGAAAGAAGGAAAATTAAAATCAAATAAATAAAGAAATAAGGGTAGGGAAGGAAAAGAAATTATATGAGCTCATAAATATCTCTGTTCCTGCATCTGGAGGATCCAGCTAGGTTCCACCTTGGGCACCAGTGCAGGACCTTCCTATCTTGCTTCCTGCACCCAAGGTGCATCACTGATGGATTTTTTCTCATTTTTAAGCCATTGGAGGTGATCTGGGAACATCCCACTTTAGAGCTGCTCCGTTGTGCTCCCGCTGAACACCATAACCAAAGCACCTACCCAACATGTAATTCCGAGGAGCACCAACTCCTGGTTGTTACCACCCCCTGCCCTTTGCCCGTCTGCAGGATACGGCGCTGCAATCAATGGCAATTAAGCACCTTCTGCCGGCTCAGGGCTCCGGGTCTCCTCCTGCTCCACCGCCTCTGCCTCTTCCTCCTCCAGGATCCCCTCCGACTCGTCCGAGCCGGACTCCTCCTTGGCCTCCGTCTCCTCGCTGCCGTCGCTGTCAACGTTGTAGCCTTCGTCCAAGGCCAGCTTGAGCGGATGGGATTTGCGCTTCGACACCAGATGTTCAGCCTCTGCATCCTGGAGCTTCCTCTTCTTTGCTAGCGGGCAGCTTTGCAAGCTGTAGATGGGAGCACGGAGCAGAGAGGAGACATTGCCTGGTGAAAACACCTGTCTCAAGCATCTCAAGCAGTTTGGAAAAGGCAAGTGGGACCAATAATGCAAATATTAAGAAAAGTGTGCAGTGGCCCTGATTTCTAGCTGCTTTAGCTCATCACAGCCAGAAAACTTGATGCAAGACCTTAACTTTGCACAGATGCTGATGCTGATTTTTCTCGGAAATTACAGTGTGTCTGACAAACTTGCTCGAGCAGTTTGGTCCAACAGGACTTAGAAGAGTAGAAGAAGCAGCTTCCAGCACTGCAGCATCGATGGACACCAGTGCTACCCCCTAGACCAGTCAGGGGATGCAGAACCAGTCTGAGACACATTTATCCATTGGCACCAGCTACTTAGATTGCACCATTATGGGATGCGATTAAAAAAATATATTGGTTAGTGCTGGCCTGAAGTTTGAGGCTTGGCTAATGCTTTTTCCATCCCCACACCTTGGAGCCCATATCCAGACCCATTCTTACCTCCTGTGCCTCGCATACTTCCCACGGATGTGTCCGGAGCCATTGCACCCTGGAGTTGGACAGCTGGAGAGAGAAGAGCAACCATCAAGAGCAAATAATATTTGGAGACTTCATTTATCATTAAAAGTGCATAAACTACAGTCAGTTAAACATGTCCTGTGCAGGAGGAGCAGAAATAACTGCAAAAGGGAAATAATTTCCCCGAAATGGTTCAGTTTGTCCCTTTGAATTCCAAGTGAGGAGGGCAGGAGAGCAGCTTTGCAGTTTGCTAAAAATTAATGAAATGGCTCACCCCATTTAATTAGATGAATGGTTCATTATAGTTTTATGAGTATGTTTAATTAAAGATTTGCATGTGTAAGAGCAAGCTTTTAAAAACCAGACAACTACTGCACTCTTCCTCCCTGCTGCCACTCTCCAGCCTTCTTTTTTTTGTCTTTTTTTTTTTGTTGCTGGTGTAGGAAGAAAACCTGGGCTTTTCATTCTTTTGATGGCTTGTTAGGAAAAGGGATTTCTGGAACTAGAAACCGGGTGGCTTGTTGAAAGGAATGGTTTGGGAATGGATTGCTGAGGGTGAAGCTCACCGGGATGCAAACCCTTTTGGGAGCCTTGCTTCTGGGGAAATGGATGGGATGGAGACAACCAGGGTTCCCAAATCCCCGCGTTTCCTAGGGGCTCTGCTCCATCCCTCAACACGGCACTGTGGGTCCTACGGGGATAACCCACCCCAGCTCCGGGGCTCCCAAGAAACCCTAAAGCAACCTCTTTCTGGCAAAACAAAGAGCAGTTGGAGCAGGGGATGCCCAAGTGACTTGGGTGTCCTCAGAGAAATCCAGGAGTCGCATGGGAAGGGATCCCACAGCTCCAGCAGTACCAGAGGGTTATTAATGTCTTGATAGCCCAAAACACCATCAAGGGAGATAATTCAACCCGAAACTAGGACAAAAAGGGGCTGTGGACCTGCCAGTGGAGCAAGGGGGGCTCTCACCATGGAAAAGGGGCTCCCCCCTTCCCCATTCCCTCTGTTGATCATCTTTAAGTTTATTTAACTTTAATCATCTGCAACCAAGGCTGCTCTGTCCTGAGCAGCCCCAGACACATGGTAAGTGACCGTGGGCAAGAGGACAGAGACGCATTTGTGCTACCAGCGACTTGTCCCCAGAAAGGCCTTATTCAGTGGGAAACAAGAGCAGCTCTGATGGAAACGTTACGGGCTTTTATAAACTCTGCTGAATCAATTAAAACTGACATCCCTCCCAGCCCTCACATTTTTAATGTGCTAAAATCAAGCCTGCAGTAAAAAAATAAATAAATAGGAGCCAAGGTAGTTCAATATCCAGATTTTCAGGAGGGATGTGGGATATTTGGTTCCAGAACCTCAATTTAGGGCCTGTGAAAAAACGCCAGCTGCAGAAATTGGGATGCTCCATCACTGCCCCCTGTCACCAGCTCCCCTTTGGGGACATTTCCAGCATGTAGGCAGGAATTCCTAAAGGGGAGAGGGGCTTCCCAGTGATCCAGCCGCCCTCCCTGCCCGTGGCCAGGCGCTAACCTGCTCCGGCGCGCCACAATGCCTCCTCTTATTGGCATGCAGAGCGTGCCCCGCTTCCAATTAGTCGATTAATCGTCCAGTTAATCAGGCAATTAGGTGACAGCTGCGGTGGTGGCTTTGTGGCGCGCTCCGTCCTGCCCCTTCTATATGTCACCTGCTCCAATTACCACCTCTGCGCGCGTGCTCCGCAATAAAAGTCGGAGAAGCAGCACCGTCGGAGGGAGCCCTCCAAAACAGGGATCCCGATGCTGCCCGTTCCGAGCTCCCTGCATCTCGCCCTTCCCCGGGGCCCTTCCTTACCTCACCTCCTGGCCGATGAGCTCGGTGGGCACTGAGCCGAGGGACAGAAACAAGCACAAGGTCAAAATCCCGGCAGAGACGCCCCTGTCCTGCCCACCCCATGCACACGATGGGAATGTCCCCCCCTCCTCATCGGCTATTGCCTTTTGAGCATCCCTTTGGGGGAAGAAAAGGCAAATCTGCCCTGCCAGCTCCTCTGAGCAATGGGTCTGCAGATTTTTAGGGATTGCTCCCCTCCTGCGAATATGGCAGTATCCCACTCCATATAGGAATGGCACATGGCACAGAAGTTTATGTCCAAGCCAGGAATCCAAACAGCTATAGGGAGAAAAGCCGCAGCACAATCTACGTTTGCCCAGCCTAAAAACCACACCACGTTGCTCAGTTTGCTGGAGCTAATTGGGTTTCCCAGGATGTGGCTCCCTGGGGGTGACTCACAAGCTCCAGCAACCTGGAAACGGCGGCAAGGCCAGGATGGGTTCAATAAATTACTTTTTTACATCAAGAGCTCCACATTTAAGCATGGCAAAGGCAGGGTGCAGGAAAAGAGATATGATCAGGATGTTCTCATTGGCAACCGTAGTGAGCGTTTTCTATATGTGCTACAAACCAACAAACCCTTCAGAATCCCTCTTGGTTCAGCACAATTGCCTGCATCTGCATTTTGTTTTTAATGTGCATATGCAGAAAAGAGCAAGGACAAGGGTGGCTCAAGACAGAGCAAGGCAGCGTGGTGCAGCTGCATGGATAAAGTTGCAGAATACCTGCAAACATTGCTTTTTTTGTTAAGCTAGAAAAGAAATAGCAATAAAGCTTTGGATTAACAAGTCATTTGGCCTCATGTCCCTGCCGTGCCCAGGCCCTGTTCACATCTCCAATGTGCGCTCCTTCTAATGGGTGCGTTATGTGCTAGGAGGAGCTGTAAAGGGATTGGGATTTTTTTCCAGGCTTGTGGACAAGTGTCGGTGGGGTTGGAGAGGAAGGGGTCTAACTTGGAAATGTGCCACCCTGGGGCCTGACAACACAGCCCGTTTGGAAGCAGCAAAGCCCGTGGCTCCCGCATCCCGCTGTCCGGCTGCTCACCTCGGATGGACTTGGATCGCGTGCGTGCTCGCTTATCATCATTTTCTAAACTCATCTGCAGTAGGAAGAAAAGGTAATTACTAAAAGATCACAGGGAACTCGCCATTAAAGGAAAACCCCATGCGTGGTGAGCAAAGTAGCCCTGTGCAAACAGGGCTGCAGGGGAACTTCCTTCTGCTCGGGATGGAGTTTCTAGGGTTGCTTTGATTGCTCAGACCAAAGATACTCGTTTTGGAGGCACAAGCCCTGATTTGCTTTCAAATGCCCATATTTAGGGACTTTAAGTTCCTCTCCACTTCCCATGCCCCAAGAGGTGGCTGGCGGTGACTGGTGAGAGCCACCTCATGCCACGATGTCTCTTGCAAACAAGAACCCATTTCTCTGAGTTCATCCCGATGGGCGTAGGTCTCCCTGCTGGCAGGAACTCAGCTCCATGGATGCTTTGCAGCTGCCTGCTGGGAAGAAACCCACAGCCCTGCTCCATTTGGGCTTCTCCCAGTGGGCTTTTGGGAACGACATCCAGGAGGAAGCAATTTTGCAGGAAGCAACACGGAGAGAAGGTCCCAGTGGAAAGCACAGAAACGCACCAAAGCAGGGAGTGAAATTTCCTCAAAACACTGCTATCCCACTCTGGAACCACCGTACGGACCCTCAGTGACTTATGCAATTAGTGAGGAGGGAGCTCTGTGCACATCCCAGGGGCTCCGTGCCGCACGCTCCGCGTTTATTGCCGCCTTCCCGCGAGCTCACACACAATTACTATAATTTCTATTTTTAAAGCCCCAGCTCCCTGCAGGCCAATGGCTAAAGCGCAGCAAGGAGCAGGTGCCAAAGGGACTTCATTACATTGAGGCGCCTTCCCAAGCCGGCGCGCGCTTGGTGCGAGCTACCGCCTTTCACCGCGCTTCGCTGTGAGGAGCACGCGTGCAAGCAAAACAAATCCAGAGGTTTTCCTCATTTTCCTGACAGTTTTCCCAGGGAATTGGCCCGCCGCTGCCTTGGTGGGTCAGAGTTCCTGCAAGTGCCTCATTCAGAGCAGGCATCGCCGCAGGCGCCTTCCCCTTCTGTGGGGCAGAAACGGGGCATCCTTAGGCCCGACCTTCACTCGCAGGTGGTGGGGAAGGGACCCGGCTGTTCGCTGGTGGCACTGACAGCTAAATGCCCTGGGGAGAGATCCCTCCTTCTTCCTCCGATGCCTCATTCCAGCCAGGATGAGCCTCCCTTGCCAAGCACCGGCTCCTCTGGAGTCTTTTCCTCCCTTCCTCCTTTAGGGTCTTTTCTGATGCTTGATTTAAATCCTCCTGACATTCCACCTATTGCGAGCCCCCTTTCGCAGCTGAATAAACCTGCATCTGCCTTTTGCTCTTGCCCGACTTCCAAGGGAGGACGTCCTGTGTGGCATTCGCCCGCTTGGCATTTGTGGAGGATTTTGCCTTGACATCCTTATGTGCAAAAGCACAGCTTGTACCAGCCCTCAAACCCAGAATTACAGCTGTGTCAGAAACATCCTAACGAAGCTGCACTGTCAGTTCGCATTTGCAAATGCAAAAAAGTGTCCAACTCCCACCCCCTCAAAGGAAAAAAAGAAAAAAACAAAAAACCACAGTTGCAAATGAAACATTTCCCACACGTTGATGCTCTGCGGCAGGAACGGAGGGATCCTCCGCACCGGTGAAGCGGACCAGAAAAGATGCTCCTGAGCATCCTGACACAGCTGCAGCTCCCGCCTTGGCACCGACATCCAGCCATTAGGCAGGGCTGATTCCAGCTGCCGTAGTTGAAGCTGACACGGACTTTCCTCTTGCCTCTTTGCAAGCACAACCGCACGCAACCCCAACACCCTTCCCGGCGCCAGGAGACCGGAGCGGCTCAGTTCATGCAAACAGCTCACCCGTTCCCAGAAAGGAGGATAAAAACCTGTAGCTTTTCCCCCAAACCCGTTATTTGGAGCTCTGGAATAAACTGCCATTTTCATTTTTTCCGGGCACAAATACACGGATGTCCCGCATCCGAGCGCCCTTTGCTGCTGCGCGTCCAGCGGATGCTCAGCCGGGCCACTCGTGACGGGCTCAGCCTGGAGGCTGGAGATGTGCAGGATGGGACCCCTGTGTCCCCTGAGCACCCCGGCTTCCCAAGCACCCCCAGGCTCCGGGAAAAGGCCCAGCGCCAGCTGAGCGCCAGGGAAGAGGGACATTACCTTTCATATGCATTGCTTTTTGTTAACACACACCAGTCTTATTAAAGCTAATCTAAGTGCTTATTTGGCAGGTTCAATAGAAAACTCTTAATTGAGCTCGTGTTAAATATAGCGGCAAGCGCTTACTCTGCTTTCTGCGGAGGTGCGAGCTATCCCAGCGACACCTGCTCAGCAAAGGCAGTGGATTTTTGCCAAGGTTTGCTTTTCCCAGAGCTCAGTCTATCTGAGGACATAGGAAGGTATCATGGGTCACTCGCACACAGCTCTGCACAGCGCAGCTGGACCCATCGGGTCCTAGGTTGGCACCTCATTCCCGAGAGGCCAAAATGGGGCAAGAAAGCATCATTTGTGCAACAAGACACCCAGTTCTCTGCTTAACTAAAGCTTCCTCGCTGCTGACAGTGGGGCTGGAGCCTTTCCCAGAGCCCAGCTGCAGCGGGGACTGAGCGGCTCTGTTGGGACCGGGAGCTGCCGCCTCTCCCTGCGAGGATGAATGACTCGCTTGTCCCCTCCGGAGCCATTAACGCTTCACCTGGCGGACGAGGGTCTTCTTCCGATCAGCCGGCGCTGGAGAGAAAGGCTCCTTTTTTCCCCCTATTTAAGAGGCCTCAGATTGACCTAAATACCCAACTCCGAGCAATCCTTGAAGGATGGGACCTGAGAGGAACGGGAGGATTTAAAAAACTGGCCCCAAAGCCAAGTCGGGGCAGCTGAAAGCCCAGCTCTGATTTATGCATCAACAAGGGGCCAGCGACTCCCCGTTCTTGGTTGGGGGCCAACTGCTCTGGGGAGCGGAAAGGCTCCCTGGGGACCTCCTTGTCCCCAAGGGCCAGAGCCCTGTACCAGCGGCCGATGGGAGCAGGGGGGACCCGTGTTGGCGACAGGAGGTCCTGGGTCCCGCGCTCACCTTGCCGCGTGCGCCGCGTAGGCTGGGGGCTCCCGCGCAGCTGCTGATCTTGTCCCCGCACGTCCAGCGCTGGCTCAGCAGCTCGCCCCGAAACTCATTTTCTGTTGAGGGGAAAAGAACAACAGGGTCAGTCGGTGAAATGCAACCAGCACCCGTTGTGCCACCTCTGCTGAAGGGGAAAATCCAAGTTTATTCCCTGTTTGCTCTCCCTAGGCAAAGGACCTGGCATAGCAGGACCTCCTGGTGTCATGTGGGGACCTCGATGAGTTTGTAGCCTGGACAAATGAAGGCTCAAAGCCAACGAGCACTCACGCACAGGAATTAATTCATCTTGAGGCCACAAGAAGCTCTCAGGGTCTCATTCCTACTGCCCCAACAGGCTCCTGCATTTCCTTGCCTTGATCTTCCCATCACTGGGCTAGTTTCAAGGATGCCCAAGGCAGGAGACACCCTGTGAAGGGCAGGTGCTCTCAGCACTCAGTAAGTGGATGAGCTTGGAGGACCCCAGCCTTGACTTGGGATTTGCTTGGGACAAAGCACTTTCAGGAAAACACATGGCAAATAAGGAGGGAGTTTATTCCTCCGCTGCCTGGGTCTATTCTTTACATACGACATGTTAAGAGACAACCAGTATAGCCCACACTGCTCGCGTGGAAATACCAGGATAATTAGATCCTACAGCGACGCAGAGTCCAAGTTAATATCCAAGACAGATGACCATGAAAGTCACCTTCATGGTACTTGTCCTAAAATAGAGCTATTCTGAAGTCAGGAGAGCAGTTTAGAGACTTTTTTTAGGTTTCCCTTCAGAAATACCCATGCCGGGGACTGCAATCCAAAGATGACTGCCTGAAGGGTTGCGTTGTCCTGGTTGGGACGCATGGGAAAGGCACAGAGCTTGGGAATTAAACTTAAAAGCTGCTGAAACATTAGCCTGCTTTGGAGAAGCTACAAGGAACGGAACAGGGAAACACAGATGGCCAGGCAGATGATGGAAAATGAGGCAAAGCACAGGGAAGAAGCTGGAGAGGGACAGAGGAAAGAACAGGAAAAACATCAAATAACAAGAAAAAAAAAAAAAAAAAAGATGTTTCTATAGTGCATAAGTAGGACATTGTGGCCTGCCTGCTCAGCTAAGGGGATGCATTTCCTTGAATAGCCTTTTCCCAAGCAGCAGAAAACCACATTTTGGAAGTAGCAGCATCTTCCATGGGAGACATGGGGGACAGAGAAGGGCTTAAATCACAGAAACAAGGGTTTGCAGATGCAAAATAACTGCAGACCATAAAGATATCTTGAAAGATTTGTGCAAAATTGAGAAGTCATGAGACTAGATACAGAGGAGGAAAAAAAAAACGCCCGCGATGGAGATGGGGATGTGTTGCACGCAGGAGGCTCACGCCAGCTCATCGCTCATCCTTTCCTTGCCCAGATGGGCATGGGGGGCCCAGCCGGTGCCATCAACACCCGTCTCGGGTTCCCTGCGCCCGTCCTGCTGGGATGCGCCCGCTGCCCAGGGAGGATCCGCAGGCACACGCTGCCTGGCCCTGCCTGCAGCAGCCCAGCTCATCCAGGGATGTGCAGGACCCTTCTTGTAACCCCTGCCTAGCCCGCTCAGGAGGAGGTGCCCAATTTCATCTAAAAACACAAGTTTTCTTTCATGGGAACCAGGCCCCCAAGGGGCATTTTGTGTTGTGCAAAATCCTGGCATGGAAAAGCAAGTTCTGCACAATGTGGGGGTCTCCTTATTAACTCCAAACAAGATCAGGAGAGAATCCACATGCAATTCAGATGGCAATTGAGCACCAAAGGCAGTCTGCAGGCATGTGCTTTGCTTTCCATTTTCGAGAAGAAAAGAAAGCATTCCTTTGCCAGGAAAAACCTTAAAACCCTCCAAATAGCCACAGAAAGGTCCTCAAATGATAACTCCCTACTACCTCATACAAAACATTGAGTGAAGGAGGTGAAAAAGAAAATAAAGCTCCAGCTTTGTGTGTGGAAGGCAAAACGAAGCCCTCTGTAGCCAGGAAAAGTTCCCCTCGAGCCAGGAATTCACTACCTGGGAATCATCAATAACTGGACTTTCACGGATGGCCTCAGACCCACGGTTCAGCGGGAGCTTTTCCTTCCCACAGGGATATCAGCAGGTCTTTCATCTTTGATTTAAGGCTTTGGTATCTCAGATCCCAGCTGAATCCCATCAAAGAACCACCAGGACTTGTAACAGTGAAATCCGGCCCAAAATGCAATCAATTGCCCCATTCCATAAGTGTTGGTTTAATCCCCTCTCATTGCCCCACCATGCCACAGCATATCCAGTGCAATTACCACTGTTTGCTGCAGCACAGCTACGTTCAGCGCTTCAAATTTAGCTTCCCAAACATGCATTTAATTTAAGATTTAATACCGGATGTTAATTGTATATTGCACAGTAAACGACTGATCATTAAAACATATTAATTGAGGTTTAACAGCTGTGTAATAGATATTACATCTCATACTTATCAGCAAATATGATTTAATAATCAATTAGAAGGGGATGTATGGATGGGAAACGCAGCAGGGCTAGCTAGCTTGCTGCTTGGTCCTCGTTTTTTATTTGTTCATCTAAAGATGCATTTCCTTAGCAGATTTGGAAGGTAGAGTCACTGCTTGTTGGGGAGATGCTGAATTTCGATGCTCTCGTGTGGAAACTGGACCTAGACAAGCCCCAAAGAGCTTAAAATCTCTGTGAAGGGACGGGATGTGGGAGTCACAACCATTCCCATCCTGCAGTGCTGGGGCCAAGCCTCAGCAAACTCATCCCATGGCTACACCCAGGCTGCCCCGTCCTGGCACGACCCAACAATTCAGCACATTTGCGAGCTGCATTTTGGCTGCTCCTACTCACCTCCAGCTCCCCCTTCTCATGTCTCCCTGGTAGTTCTTACTGCAGAGTTCCTTAGGACAGGATTTTGTCCCATTTCCATGTCTGTTTCGACACACTGATCCCACCCGCAATGCCAAGAGGGCATGGGAGACCACGGCTGCCAACAGCAGCATTCATGTGGCGCTGTTCACAGACGATTAATAACCTTTTTTTTTGAATCTTTTTTTCTTCTTCTGCAGAATGACAGAAGTGCATTAAAAACAGGACTTAAAATAAAGCACTTTTCACCTTCCACCCTCATGGGTTCATCACTTGAGTGCTCTTCAAGAGAGGCAAAGGGCTGCCTGTGCAGGAGCGCGGCTGCCTCTCCGTGTTGGTCCTCAGCTGCACCCCGAGGAGCCAAGCGCAGGTGCCTCTAGTTCCCCAGGATGTGGTATCAGGATGCAGAGCTGCTCCAAACACAGGGACAGGGAAGTCAGGAGTTCCCCAGGAAAGCCCAGTCACCCCTGCTAGCATCAGGAGAACAAGCAAACGGGGCCGTAGATAAGAAACAAGTCGAAGGAACAGGGATGCTGTGCACCCGTCACTGAGCCCATCCAAGAGCTGACCAGGCCCAAGCTGCAGGCATCTCTGCCTGCTGCTTTTCCTTTGAAAAAATGTATTTTCTTATTCTGATTCTTGGCCAAGAATTGCCCAAACATCTTTCTTCCTATTGCAACAGCAGGAACTTCCTTCCAGCCCAAAGATAAATCCCCTCTCCAAACACATTCGAACCTGAACAGCACAAACATCAGGCAAGCACCAGCTTTTTGCCTCCCAATGGTGACCGCCGGGTCCCCACAGCCAGCTTTGTCCCCAGCATCCTTTTGTGCACGCCAAGAGCGCCGTGCTCAGTGCGCCTTGCACACCAGGGAACAGGCTCAGACACCAGGCCTGCAGAAGAGCAGCTCCAAGAAGCAAGAAACAGGACATCGTTGCTTTATCCTTGGACATTTTCTTCATTATTTTGCCCTAATTTGGCTTTCCCAGTACCTTCTCTATTCAATAAAAGTCAAATGCAAAGCGCGTCCCTTAATCTCCGCAACAGCAGCTCACTGCTGAGAAAATAATATAGATGTAACTTCCAGCATCACACACTTTCTTTTCCATTTATATGCAAATGCCGACCTTTCACCCAAGCTGTCTCAAAGAAGTATTTCCTTAAAAATGCAAATAGCATGTTACAAGCAGTTACTCCGGCTGAGTCTTTCTTATATTATTATTATTATTTCTTTTAACCTTACCAGCACTGTAAAAAACAACTGCTAAACTGCACCCCGGTAATAATTACTTTTCATACCAAATCGAAAGCCTCCGTGGAGCCAATGTGTCGAAACACCAGCAGGAGAAATCGTTGCAGATGGATTTTTAGAGACAATTTTGGGTAAGCGCATCTTAGGCAAGCAGGGAAGGAAGCAGCTCCAAGAGGTTTTGCTGCCGAGAAGAGCAATCCAATGGCTCAGGGTAAAGTTAGAAACATGCCTTTGTCTTGTAAAACCTTTTGCACGTGCAGTGGATAGGCTTAAACCCTTGGGAAGCAGCTTTCGATGGGACATGACCCTGTGCCCAAGCTATTCCATCGTCAGGGTGGATGGAAATCAAGGGAGAAGAGGAAGAGCGAGTCTAAGGGCTGCGCTTGCAAGTTAGACACAGGGACAGGTTCTAAGAGCAAGGCAAACACACAACGCAAAGATGGCAGAGGAGTTCTCTGCATGCAGAATAGCACGGAGGGAATCCAACTCCAGACAGCCTTCCTGGGCCAGGGGATAGGCCATTAGCTCAGGAGATTTCTCCAAGTGGCAGACACTAGTTTCCCCAGTCTGACAGAACAGAGTGGAAGGAATAGGCTAGGTACGGACTGATCCTTCCTCTCCCATCTATCTGTGTCATCATTGATCTGAAAACAACTGTTAAGTTTCTCCTGGTCTCCAAAGGAGATGCCCTGATTCCAAATGTCAAGGACCAAGCGAATGGTAATCTGCTTCAGGACTTCACCCTTGGCCAGCTTAGCCAACAAAAGGTCTCAGAAAATCTACAAAAAAAGAAAAAATGAAAATAAAAATAAAAAGCTCTTTGCTGTTGCTATCTGAATTTGGCCCTTTGCTCATGTCCCAGGACGGGGCAGAGCTATCCAAGCGATGCCAAACCGCATGGTCCAAAGTCTCTCCAGACACGGTAGACTGCGTAAGTCTTACCTGGGTCTGGGTAAGTCCTCAGGCAGCCCTAGGCTGGAGCCACAAAGTGCAGTTGCTCGAGCAGGTGATTTCCTGCATCACACAAGACATCGGAGCAGGTGTGGAGCAGAGGGAGCCTGGAAGGACCTGGCAAGCCAGGGAAGAGGCCACCCAGGCTGCTTCCCCACCACTGTCTTGTCTCTGCAATATTCAGCTTTTCCTCTCCTCTGACATATGAGAAGTGAAAACTTGACACTTAAGCCCGTGTCACATGGCGGCAAACAGACAGGAGCAATAAGGCAGAAAAGGAGGTGAGATCATTGTGGAAGAAGAAGTCCCATGGGGTAACACGCTTGCTGTTGGGCACCAAGCGGGATAACAGGCGACAGGAGCTGGGACAGCAGCGTCAGCACTCTCGGAGCAGCTTCCAGCCTTCATCCCGTGGTTGCATCTGGAGGCGCTCGCACGGGTTGCGCTCCAAGCCCCAACATCAATTTTGTCCCCATGTCTATATCCAGCCCAGCTCAGAGCTGGGAAGGCCCAAGGGCTGGGAGAGCAGTGCGTTTCATGGGTATCCAAAGAGATGCGGACTGGAGATCTGCACGTGCAAACTGCTTTCTCAGCCCTTCTCCTACAAGGTCTCCCCACCATCCCAGCAAAGACACCATGCAGGGTCACGGGGACACCGGGGACCTGCCAGCACCACTTTGCCACTGTGGCAGCAACCTGCCTGCCCAGCAGCCCGAACGACATCCCCGCGACACGAGGGAGCCCAAATTTTCCAGGGGGAAGCAGGAGAGGAGATGACAAGTCCCCGAGACACTGCGGGCAAAGTTAACTGTTTAGGCTGTTATTTTTTTTAAAGAAACAACATTGCTCCCAGGCACTCCTTACCCGAGCAGCTCTCTCCAGGAGGTTATTAATCCTCCCCTGTCACTTATGTTCTTGGAGAGAGCATTTCTCTGGGCAAAAGCAGCTAGTTGCTCACTGACTAATTACATCAAAGTATCAAGGGCAACAAACAAACCTTTAACTCCACTTGCCAGGAGCTTGGGGGATGCAAAGTGGCAAGCGCGTGGAGGAGCACAGGGTGCACCGAAGCTGGGACTCCTGGCTTGCTCCCATTTGCAAAGAGGAGCCATCCTGGCCTATTTTGAGCCTTTCCCCCCGCAATTTCCACAGCACTACTCCAGCCGAATGGATTTTTGCC